>JARHVA010004698.1:480000-760000 GCA_037957365.1 Torreya grandis | reverse complement strand
GTGGGCATTAATTATTTCATTTCCTTTTCAAATTAAAGAGTCTTTTCCTTTCATGTGATGTAAGGGAATCATGCTTTATTATGTAACATTTTAAATTTTGTATTATATTTTGTTTTAGAGTGATTTTGATGATTTGTTAAGAACCTTGATTTGATCATATGGTGGGGAATATATCCATGCCTATAAATATGGGAGGAAATTAGTGTGCCATTGTCCATATTTTTTGTAACTTATGGATTGATTGAATCTTGAAAAGGAATATAATATTCATATAATGTGTGGTAAGTTTGACTACATAAATGTCATTGGTTCATCGATGAGCACATAATTATAATATTTTGTTGTTGAAGGACCTTGATGAGTGATAAAGTTAAACATTTCATCCACAATATTATTACTACACTCACTAATGAACTCATGATTGTACACATGTGGGGAAAATCATATATGCACTAAAAAAATTCTTTGAGCAAGTATCATTATTTTATTGAAACTCTTTTATACTACACAACATGCACTACTAAATAATTGTACACTTTTTCATGAAATATTATAGCTTTTAGATAAAACATTTGAAAAACTTTACAGTTTTATTTTTATGGTTTGATGTCAGACCCAAGTTTACCTAACTGTTAAACTTGACATAAATTTATTATTATCCATATAAAATTTATATTCAAAAGTACCATGTTGATAACTAATAAGATACTCATAAACCTAATTTAGTTAAGTTTATAAAATGATATTCTTGAAGGTCTTACCCCATGATATTTTTCATTAACAAGTCTTTTAAATGGGTGAATAGAAGTCCATGATATTGACATGTTTTATAATTTAAATGAGTTATAATATACATGAATCCACTTTATATTAAGATAGGTGTTTAAGCATCCAACATCAGATTAATTATCAAATATTTAATGCATAAGTTATTAATTATTTTAACGCTTATTTTTAAATGATCAAAATTAAGATTAAAACATCCCTAAGTATATCACCATAATTTTGAGTAATCTAATTCTAACATTATTGTGTGTGATACACCATGTAGACATGTATCATTAGGATCTTATATCATAGTGCTTCATATTGTTACAATATCAACATCAGATAAAACGTGAAGAAATCAAAGGTAATATTTTCTATAGCATGGAGGTAATTTGTAGATTCATCTGTTGATGATAAAGATTAGCCCTTCGACAAATGATAAATTCTAATTTATTATACAAAATGTTATGGTAATGAGTATATTACTATCGATATCCACTATTTATATTATATCATTTACTTTTAGATATAAGAATATTTTTGTGGCTTCATGCTTGATGACAATGATCATGAAACTGCTACAACATTACCTAATCATGGTGATTAATTGTAAAGAAGGAAACTTCTCCCACTAGTTCAACATGGTCATGGTGTTATGAAGAATGCTAAATATTTTTCCATGACTTTGAAGATGTTATGAAAAATAATTTTATAAATCAAATTGAGACAATTTGAAGAATATAAAATTTGTTCACATATTAGGTAAACATAAGGGAGAGTATTAGGGAAATAATGTTTAGAAGAAACTTTTATGTGTTTTTTGTTCTAAGGAAAAAAACTAGTGTCCTTTTTTAATTCATGTTGAAGATGGTCATTAAATAGAAAATTGATGCTATGATTTATTATAGCACATTCCCTTACTATAATATACAATTATTTTTTGAACCTACCACACCACTTTATTATAAATATTTATAAATTCATTGGTAGATGTGCATATGCATGAATGAGCAATCAGTTTGACACAAATAACCCAAAATTCTTATGTAATATCAACATAGTACATGATCACTTATATTGTTTTCTATTAATTACGTCATATTCATTTCAGATCTATGTTATAGTTAAAAATTATAGTCCTTCATGATTTCATGCCTTTTTATAGAATATTTTATTTTCCTCAATGCATATAAATGATAACACATTATAGTAGTATAACATGTAACATGACCATCTATTTTAGAAAAATTCTTAATTATGTTGCAGCATGGAATTCAAATTATATTAAGAGTGTGACAACTTAATCTACTTTTTAAAAATATATTAATTTCATAGAGGAATCATTATAAATATTTGAGAAGTTAAGCTAGATATTTGTTTGAAATCATAGTCAAGGTAAATATGGGGATGCAAGATATCCAAGGATTATTATATATAGACCTTTTCTCAATAATACCTCCCATGCTTGAAGCTTGTGCAAATAGTTATGATTTGAAATAGAGACCTCCCTTTTCTATAATTCTTGTGATATCTTATGAGCTTTGAGAGACTCATACAATGAGTAAATAATTCCAATGATTTGTTAGGATCTGAAGGGTTAAAGATGTTATGTAAATTCTATCCTAGTACAAGATATTTTGAAAACTTATGTCCATGAAAGTTCATCAAGAATAAATGTTTCATTAGGAACACATAGTTGGATATGTCCACTACCTGTGTGAGCTATAAAATTTAAACATTTCATTCCTAGATATATTTTTTTTTTGTTTTGGAGGAGTGACACCAATAATTTAGAATGTTTCTCCAAACCAAATGACATCTTGGCTTAGTTATGACATGCATGTCCAATCAAAAAATGAATTAGTCTTTAATCTTAGGATGTATAGACATACCAAGATAGATAAAAAAGGGAATTATTATGACTTAATAAAATGTCTATAGGAATTGTAACATGCATTAGAAGTGGCCATTTTAATCATGGAATATAAACATTTTTAAATCCTTTCACTATTGAATTATTTGAGTCTAGATCAAAAATATGTTAAGATATGTACAGTTCAAATATGTACTCTATTAATTCTATATAATTGTGCATTATACACGAAGCAAGAAAATAAATTAACACAATAGCATTAGGTTTTATTTGTATTTGTATAAAGTTGTGTGCTTCATCTAGGTGACCATCAAAACGAAGAATATAAACCATGTAGTTATTATGATTCATTGAGGGTGTGATGTGATAATTATTAGTCATGTAGTTGAAGTGCTAGTAACCTTCATCCATCATGCCTACATGAATGCAAGTAGATAAGATAATAATAGAGGTTATTTTATTTGGGTTCATCCCAGAGTTCTTCATTTATTCAAACATATTAAATAACTCATTTCCATAACTATGCATAACAAACCTTCCAATCATCACATTCCATGATACCAAGTTTCCACAATATATCTTATTAAATAATTTCCATGCCTTTGATATGCTCTCACATTTATCATACATATATGTCAAGGCATTCAACATAACTATATCTAACTAAAATCCAATTGTAATTATTTTTTCATGGATCTCCCTACCCTACTCTAAAGCTACCAAGATAGTACTTATTGGAAGAACATTCACTAAGGTATTTTAATGTGATATCAGACCTTAAAAATAATTTTCCCAAAATTTTTTATCACCTCATCAATAGGGCCATTCTGTGTGAATCATATAGTCATTGTCATCCATCATAACACATCTCCTTGAGGTGTTTCCTTAAATATTTGAAGGGCCTCATCAATAAACCCATTTTGTACATATCCCATGACCACAGTTGTCCAAGAGAAGACACCTATTTGAGGTATTGATCAAAACAATTTCATTGCCTTATCAATAATCCCAATCTAAGCATATTGTGTAACCTTTTAATTCTAATAAACTAGATTTAGTTGATGAATTTTGTCAAAAAAAATTTATGTCTTTTCTATGTTCCCATATTTCACCTAATAGTTATAAGGGAACTCATTAAAAAGGTGTTAGAAGGCAACCCTCCCATCTATTTTTTAATGGATCTCCTCCCACCATTCCATATATCCTAATCAAATACATTATAAAATAATTTATTCAAATTTGAAATCATTGGGTTCAATTCTTGCGTGTTGCATCAAGTGAAAAAACATAAAGCCTAACTAATAATCTTTTATCCTACATAAATAATAATCATCAGAGTCTAAGACATAACATTTCATTGAGGAATTTTGTCAAATAACTCACACCCTTTATCTATGATAAATTTTTTTGTATATAAGTCCATAATGGCATTTTTGAAGGCCACATTGTACTAGAACCCCCTCCTTATTATCTATCCATGGATCTCCAAACTATTTTCCAAAGATACAAGCTTGTCACAAGTAGAAAACAACTGCTATAAGTAAACCCATTAGTTTTATTTGAATTATTTGAAATAATATTAATGACTCATACTCATGTCATCACCTATCATAAATCACAATCATGTTGGTCCATGAACAAACTTCTTGTTTAGACATTTACAATTGTAATTCTAAACCCAATCTGTAGGCTATTCTTCTCTTTCTATGAGGACTTGTGTGTTTTTTACTCGATTATTTAACATATTATTAGTGAAAATAAATCCATAGTATGATTGGTTTTAGTCTATTTCATGAGTTTACATGTTAAACCCAATCTAAATAACAAAAAAAGAAACAAACAAAAAATCAAAAAAGTAAAAAAATCAATTGAGTGGAGTGTTTTAAGGCATTTTGTATGTACAGATGGCCCACTTAACTCATATGGTTAGGTTAATTTTTTTTATTTTGATTTATATTATTAATAAAATAAAAAAATGAATTCCTTTTTTAAGGGTTTTTTTAAAGCCCTTTTAAAATCCATATTTCCCCTAATGAGGGAACATGCATAATCAATGTGCATGGTATGATAGAATGAATTTTCATTAGGCCCTTATTTGATTAAGCATGTAGATTTATGTGTGATGTTTAGTAATATGTAGAGTGTTGAGCTATAATATTAATTTATTTTTATGTAATTATGTTTCAAACTAGTAAGTTCTAGATGAAAAATGCCTTGTGAGGCTATTTATATAGGTGGAAATTTAATTTGAATGTATCATTCTTGTTCACAAGTCAACAAGGTGAAAAGATAGATAAAATCATAAGAATAGACCCAAATAAGGGTAAGGAACTGAAAAAATATAAAAATATGACCATTAGACAATAGTGTTGAGGTGGGCAATAGTACAATGTGCTATTGTCTAGGGTCATGCTATTATCTTGTAGGCAAAAAATTGGGTTGTGACTAAAACAAAGAAGTCAGGGGAACCTGTAACTAAGATAGGCATGTCATAAGAGGAGTGAAAGTGCAAAAACATGGGAAGGCAAGTAATAATAAGGACCAAAATACCAAAGTGACCATGTGAAAATGACCTTCATTCATCATTAAGAAAATATTGTGAAAGAGATACAAAAGACATAGTACTTGTGTTTGCTTGACCAATTTAGGATTTGTACATTTATCCCCCTTTTATTCTAGTAATGTAATTAAAATAGAAATACTAGAGTAAAATAAAAATAAAAATGTGTACATGTACTTACCTATGTGGATGTGCTCTAGACCTGACCCACTTCTTGGCTAGAGAAGTGGACAAGCATTGGAATACTAGTTGTGAAGAGAAAATCCACAATGTGGGTGTCCCCTATATAAAATCTAAGTAAAAAACAAGATTTTGATAAAAAATCCCTATTTTACCTCATTATAATATGTGACAAACTCTAAAAAATAATCTATAAATGTGGATAAATAATCCCTACTTTCCCGCACTCTGATATGTAACTAAGTCCAAGAAGTAATCTATAAATGTGGAGAAATAAGCCTTACTTGCCCCCACTCTGATATGTAACTGAATCTAAGAGGTAATATATGCTCAGAGGTCAAAAATATCACTCAACCTATGGAATTTAGGTTTGGTTAAAACTATGAATCAACCATTATAGATGGTTATATGACCTAATCTAGTGAAATCTTGGTTACACCCTAGTGATAATTTGAGTGCAATCTAGTAGTTTGTGCATAGAGAATGGTATAATCTACCATTATGTCTATATAAACTAGTGAAATCCTATAGAGTCAAGGAAATTTTCCTTGTATCATACCTCCAAACCTAATATCTAAGTAATCTAGTTACGTATCATGTGTATAAAGTTGTATGTGTATATATAGGGATAGTGTACCATGTACATGCCCCTGTAGTCATAATATGAGTCTAGAACTATCTCAAAATTTTGTGTAAAATTGAGAATCTAAACCAGTATCATGAAACCCTATAAATTTGAGTCAAACTATGTATCTAACTATATGAGTATCTAAGTGTCAAAGTTAATAAAACTATGTCTATATATCTAAATCATTGAGTAAATTTATGTATCTGAATATTTGAGTCAATCTATGTATATGATCCAAACTATATATCTATATATCTAAGTCACTAATTAAATTTGTCTCTAGATACTAAACCAATCTATGTATCTAAGCCAAACTATATGTTTGAGTCAATGAATTAGGAAATCTAAGCCAAACTATGTTGGTATGAATAGTGTATATATGCCCCCTTTTGGTGAGAGATACAAAACTAGGGTAAGGGTATCAAACCAAAATCAATACTGATAAGCATGTTAGTGAATATTTAACATTGATAAGATGATTGAAAGATTGATTATTTTGACAATTATAGATGAATTATTTATAAATTGAGATTGAGATAGACCTATGGTCTATAGTGAGTTTGTTAAGGAAAAATGAATTTTATTTTTTAATAAGTAAAACTAATTGGTATAAAAGTGTAAATCATACAATATATGGGTTATCATCATTTATTTTTGCACATAAGAAGTGGATAAGGAATTGAATCCATGCTTCTCAAGATATCATGAATGGAAGTTTTTGCTAATAGTTGGAGAAATTTGCGTATGGGGCCAACCTTAGGTGGGTTGCATTTTTAAAACATTGGGTAAATAGGTTGATTGATTGATTTAAAAAATAATTATAAAATTTATAATTTAAGATAATTATGTTTCTAAGTGAAGAAAATATGTCGAGGAGATGAGGTGCAGATGTGACCCATTACGAGGAGGTGGAGGCACTTATCCATGCTGATGAGGAGGTCACCCTGGTAAGAATTCCATCATTTTCTATGTTTTTGAAATATTAATTGCATTTTTCATCATTTTAAATCATTTGAGCTAGATTAGGTTTTTTTGGGAGGGTCACACTACTATTTTAAGGACAATGCTAGTGTCTTGGGCTGTCACACTACTATCCATGGACCACACTAGTGTTCAGTGATATATTCCCATCTACAATGCTAATGTCTTATAGAATGAACATCAAAAAAAATTTATTTGATTTTTCATCTAATGATTGTTTTATCATGTATATTCACCATTTGGAGATGATAATGTCTTTTTAATTTTATTTTATAGGTGGATGTATGTATGAGGGAGTTCTATAGTGGTCAGATGATGGATTTTTTATGCAAGCTACCCTTAACAAACAATGAGAGAGCAATTGTGGATTTGGCTAGTTTGGGTTACGTGGAATCACTTGCACCAATTCCCTAGGATTGCCATATGATGACTACATTTTGTGAGAAATGGAATGTTAACACATGTAATTTTTGGCTACCCACTAGAGATAATACTATTACCCTGGAGGATGTGCATAAGATACTTATATTTCCCATTACTAGTTAGTAGGTTATATTATAAGAGGCAATTGGATATATAACCATAAATTAGGCCTCAAGTCATTTTTTGGCCATACTTGTGGGGACCCATCATTAGGGGTGTAACAATGATGTATTATTATCTATGATTATTACATCTAGTGTTCCATAGTTGAAGAAATTTTTGCCAGTATTACTAGCTTCATTTATTGTTATTAATGGTAGTGATGTATCCATTTCATATAAGATGCATAGTATTATTCAATACATAGAAGAGCATGAGACTATATACTCTTGGGTCACACCATATTATCCCACTTATATCAAGATTTATACTTTTTTAGTCAATATTTGTGTGGTGGTAGGATTGGATCATCGATATTGGTACATTGTTTGGCTTATGAACACATTATAGTGGCTAAACCAAAAGGTTTTCATTGTTTGGATTGGGCATATCCACAGGAATTTGTAGAGACATGGACTAGAATATCTCCCATTCAATCAAGGAGCATGATTCATTATCAATAACTATTAGATCAAGTGATACCTAGAGATATTATTTGGAGACCCTATAAGGAATTTTAGGGATGGGCCAAGGATGGGATGTAGCTGAGATGGATTTGGGTGAGATATTGGTTACATAATTAATGGACCATAGTTTTTGAGAGATTTTAGTATGAGAAGGTGATAGATTAGTTTGGTGTGATCTAGGATGTACCTCTTACACAATGGGTATGGTTGATGAATAGTCGATCCCCAACAAGGCTAGGTAGTAGAGAGAGACCTATAATAGTTGAATTGGCTCCAATTATAGTGATGTAATGAGATGCTATTATAGAGATACCTAACATATATGATGTGGGGGATATTTATGACTTCATTTTATGGTGGGTATGACATAAATGGATGCCATTATTTATAGTAGATGGGGCCATAATGGAGGATTTACTAAATCTGGAGCCCATTAGAGCAATTGAGGGTACATTACCATTTGTATATTTTGTATTTTTGGTTTGTTTAATATTGGATTATTGATTTAGATATATAATGTATTATGTTGGTGTGTTTAGGTATAGGAGGTGACAAGTAATGGGAGAATATCATTGAGGTTGTATTATGATAGCTTATATAGCACATACCTAATGATGTTGTGGATGATGGGTTAGTGGAGAAGGTTAAAGGGGTTACAAGCATCCATGCACACTTGTTTGATCAAGAGGCCATTACTACTTTAGAATATAGGTGGGAAATTATATATATATATATATATATATATATATATATATATATATATATATATATATATATATATATATATATATATATATATATATATATATATATGAGTCATGTGATAATTTATAAAGGAGAGTTATGCCCCACTTGGTAGTCTAGGTGTGGCAGATAGAAGGATCGTGGATGACTATATTCATCTAAAATGAGAGCATGTGGAGCTAGTGGCTGAGGTAGCAATGCTATGAGAGAGAGGGAGCATAGTTGTAGAGCTCAATATTAGTCTAGATCTAGAGGTTACATGGGATAATCAAGCTCTAGTGTGTATGAGAGTGAGGGTGATGAGGTTGGTCCTCATGACCAAGCTTTGATTATTGAGTGTTTTTGGATCATTTTATAAAAAAACTTATTTATGAGTTATATATATATATATATATATACATATATATACCTATATATATGAAACTGTTGATATATGGATATCATGTTATTTACCATTTTGATTATGAAATTATTTATTTGACTAGATGTTTGATTATATTCATGACTTATGTGTTGATATGGACATATATTCTATGGTTGGATAATGGTAATTGATTTTAATTATATATATATATATATATATATATATATATATATATATATATATATATATATATATGTTTGAGTAGATTTGGATATTGCATTAATAATGTTAGTTTTTAGTTTCAATAAAATAAAAGCATCATATTATACATGAGTATTGATCATATGACTATGGCATGCAATGCCTGAATCTTGATGTAATAGTAAACAAGCGACCATATTGCTCATGTTGTGTATGTGTAGAAGTAGACTTTAGGACTGATATTTTTTGTGGTGTACTGTTGGTAGCTATATTTATAGATTATATAGAAAATAGCTTAAATGGTTATCATACTAAAGCTATGTTCTATCGTGCATTATGTATTACACATATTTTATTTTTTTGTCATGCTAAAATTGGTGGTTGAGTTGTTTTATGTTTTGTCACCATGCTACTATAAGTAGGTTGATATCTATGAACTAGTTACCATCTCAGATGACTCTATGGTTCATGATATCTCACATAAGTAGGTGTCATAGAAACCACATGGCTCATATGATGAGTAGCCAATGGATCCTTGAAAATAATGTACTAGGATAACTCACTTGTAAAGGAATGTGATCTAGGAGAGTGTAGAGAATGAGATCTCAATGCACCATGTGTGAATGTTATAATGCTTTTATCGACATAATGGTCAATATGATCTCTGAGTGTACCATATTTATTATCCCAATGTCCATTTATTTCATGAGAATTGTAATATGGTTTGTTCCTTGTTTTGTGTAAATGATGTGTTTGATGATGATTAGTAGGAGGAAGTGTGATCATCACCCTATCTAATAATGTAAGTAAGATATCATGAGGCCTATCTCTACCTAAAAATGTATAACCTTTTTGATAGTGTCTTGTTCTCTACCTACTGTGGGAGATGTTATGTGGAGTGGTTATTTGCCTTTGTCGAGTATCTTGATTGGTTTTTTATTATCCACTTTTTTCTTAATCATAGGTCGATTAGGTACATGTACCATATTAGATGACTGTGATTTTGAGATATCTAAATTAAAATATGCCTTTGAATGTGTCTCAAATAGTACCAACTTATTCTCCAGTGTCATAAATATGTAACATAAATGCCTAAATGATTGGGAAATATCATATAAAAATTTCTACTTAAGAGGTAAAATTAGGCCTCTAGCAAAGATGTATTGTATCTTTAACTTTGTCATCTAGTGGATCAATTATTTCATACATGATTTGAATCATAAGATGTAATTATTTATTATTTATGACTCACCCTATTGTAGTGAAGGCAACCTCTCAAATGTGACTCAAGGTCCCTTATCATGTATATAATACATTATAAAGACTTATTCTAACTCATCATATGTATGTAGTGAACTATTGGGGAGTGAATGTTGTAACCAATTTAATGCCTCATCCTCTAGCCTTCAGAGAAATAACTATAGGAGAATCAAACTAATAGTGGTATATGCCATGTCCTTTCTATAAGATTTGAGGTGAAATTATGGATCTTCATTCCCATTGAACTTTGGTAATGTTGGTATCTAAAACTACTTTGGTAGTTTTTCATTAATGATTATGCTTGTGATTGGATTTCCATGGATAGCATTGGAATCAACCCAAGAGTAGTATGGGTTGCTTTCTAAAGTGAGTTGATGTACTTATTGTTGTAAATTACCCATGGCATGCATCAATTATATTACCTCTTGATAAGGTATGTTAACATCAATAAGAGGTTCATTTAAACACTTAATCTTATTATTAATTTTAGCCATTGGTACACTATTTAGTGGAACATTATTAGATATATTAAGTTTTCTCATTGTAACCTTTGGATGGGGGATAAATTAGACTTGGTGAGAGGAAAATTGGATATCACCCTCATGGAGGTTATAATGAGGAAAAAATGATACTATATAAAGGAGGGGTGGATTAGATTCATTGGAATCTATTATTTTGTTAATTTGTAAATAAGTATCACATGCCAATTGAATATAAGACACATTTTTAAACTATTATCATGAGTATAAGTTCACACATTTTTATCTAAAGACATATTATTTCTTGAATTAGTATTTACTAATAAATCAATTTTGACATAAGAGATGGGTGAAGTATAGAAAGGACTAGAATCAATTTCTTCTTCACTAAAATCATAGTAATAATTATTATTCCAAGTTTGATCAAAATCAAAATTTATTTCACTTGTAGATGTAAGAGAAGAGATATAACTTACATGCTCAATAAGAGGAGTAAAAGAAGATTTTAACTTTTTACTACTAATCAAGATATCATCATGCATAGGTGGAATGCAATGTGCATCTTCACTATATGTGAGTGGAATACACATGTTATTATTATTTTTAAGAATGTAGTCAAGGGTAGATGAAGTAACTATCATATTTTTAGTTGACACATTATGACATCTAGGAGAAGATTTAGAGATATTTGAATTATCTATATTTTTATTAGAATCTATATGTTTATCTTGAAATTTAAAAGAGCATGAAAACACAATATCATCTACTTTAGTTTGTATACCTATAAAAATGTGTAATATCAGTTGTACATGATTTTAATAATTAAATTGAGAAAGGTATATAAAGTGAAATTTCATGTTTTATGTTATGGACATCATGTGAATGAATAATATTATTAGCAAAAGTGGTTGAAAAGCTAGGATCTTGTTCAAACAAAACACTACCTATAAGGGGCTGTTTTGGACTTATGTTGTTAAGTTGATTTTGAGAAGTAGGGGAAGAGAGAGAAGAGGGATAATAAGATGCATCTACTCTATCCTCATTTTCACTTTCATTATCATGCTCATAGTAATCACCATATCTATCAATAAAATGGTAACCATCATCATCATAATTGTAAATGAAATCATGTTTATTATCATGTGATAGTGTAAAATTTTGAAAAATGATCCATTCATTTGTATAATTATGAGAAAAATTAAAAAAAATGATCAACTAGGTGAGGGGGAAGAGGTTCCCTTAGAGGTCATTTTAAAACTTAACACAACAGAGAATGTAAAAAATGAAAAATAGGAAAATAATGGGTATAAGATAATGCAACATAAATATATTTGAAAATATGCTATATATTCATCCCAAAGTATAGAAAAATTAGAAACTAACTTGAAACCCTAAGGGCTAATATTTGGATGTATGAGGACCTAGTATGTAGATATAGTGTTTTGAAGGGTTTTAGATAAAATTTTGAAATATTTAATAAATCTAACCTTAGAATTGGACTGATATAAATCACTTAGGTTTTTAAAAAATCAAGAAAAAGTCATAATTTTATAACAAACTGATATGAATCACTTAGGTTTTGAAAAAATAAAGAAAAAGACACAATTTTATAACAAACTGATAGGAATCACTTAGGATGTGCAAAAATCAAGAAAGAATCAAAATTTTATAACCCTAATTTTTTACACAAAATTGGAGAAGGCAAACCATAGGATATAACTAGGGTTTGAATGCAATATTCAAATTAAGTTAGGTTCACCAAGATATTTAACTTTTTAGGTGTTTACTTGTGTAAATACTAGATTGTTAAAAGGTTGAGTAAATAGGGTAAATACATACATATACATATACATACACACACACATATTGAAAATAACTTATTTAAATTATTTAACCTAACTAAAAAGTGTAAGGAGGAAATTTAATTATCATATATGAATCACTTAGGATGTTCAAAAATCAAGAAAAATTTAGAATTTTATAACGAACTGATATGAATCACTTAGGATGTGCAAAAATCAAGAAAAAATTAGAATTTTATAACCCTAATTTGTTACAAAAATTTGGAGAAGGCAAACCCTAGGTTGGAACTAGGGTTGTAATGTAATATTCAAACTAAGTCAGGTTCACCAAAAGATTTAATTTATTAGGTGTTTACTATTATAAAAACTAGATTGTTAAATGACTGAGTAAATAGGCTAAATACATACATACATACATACATATACATATACACACACACACATATTGAAAATAACTTATTTAATTGATTTACCCTAAATAAAAAGTGCAATGAGTAAATTCAATTATTTAAAATAAAACATGCATCGCTAGATGATGATAATGCTGAGATGGGTTAAAAGAATAGATTGGAGTCCTTTCATTATAAAACTAGGGTTCTAACTACTTTAAGATAATAGCACAATTAGTGAGATAGTAGTGCATTTCACTATTAACAAAGGTACCATGTTAATGTCCTTTTATGGGTAGGGGCCCTGAGACTTTTAAGGATGTCTTGAGGGGTATTCTAGGTTTGGTAAGTGTGCTCAAGGGATTTCAATCATTCTTTTGTATCACTATTTGGGTGATTTTCATTCAAAACCCTAATGAACACCTTCAAAAATGAAACAAAAATGGAATTAAATGAAAAAAGAAGGATAAAAGTGGGTTTTTGGATATTACGATCATGAGATGTAGAACCCCTATTATTATGACCACTGCCTACATTAACCCCAATGATATGGGTCTCAAATCATATGTAGTTATCCCTTAGGAAACATGTATAATCAATGTGCATGGTATGCTAGAATGAATTTTGCTTAGGCCCTTATTTGATCAAGAGTGTAGATATATGTGTGATGATGAGTAATATGCAAAGTGTTAAGCTCTACTATTGACTTATTTTTAAGTAATTATGTGCCAAAGTAGTAAGTTTTAGATGTAAAATGCCTTACAAGGCTATTTATATAGGAGGATATTTAATTTTAATGTAATATGTTTGTTCATAGGACAATAAAGTGAAAAGATAGATAAAATCATAAGAAGAAACCCAAATAAAAGCAAGGACCTGAAATAAGTTAAAATGTGATCATTTGATAATAGTATTGAGGTGGAAAATAACATAATACACTACTGTCTAGGGCCACACTATTATCCCATAGGACAAAAACTAGGCTGTGACTAAAAAAATAGACCAAGGCTCCCTATAACTAGGATAAACATGGCATAATACCACTAGAAGTGCAAAAATATGATAAGACAAGTCATAATAAGGACTAAAAGACCAAAGTGACCATGAAAATAGGACCTTCATTCATCATTATGAACATCATGTGAAAGAGATGAAAAAGATATAGTACTTGTGTTTGATAGACCAATTTAAGGTATTTTGTATTCTAATTTCTAATTGATGAATTTTTTTATTTTAGTTTCTAAATTTTTCATTTATAAGCAACAAAAGATAAGGAATCGCTAGTCAATCATGCCAGTATCAACAAGGTCCTAATGGATGCATTTCTATATGTTTCAAGAGATGAGATTAGTTATCATGCTAAGGTTAAGGAATCCTCACCTAGTGTTGTTGAATCCTTAGGTTGTAATACAAATAATTCCATACCAAAAAACTTCCCTTAAGCACATAATTGATTCCTACATCTATTGGGGGTATGGGTATTGTTTACACCATTTATCCCTAAAAAGAACTTACTATTTATACATCCTCTATGGGAAACATTAGCACTTCAACCTAATTACCAATTTCAATGACTATATCAACTCAAACCATGTTTTCATTCCCTTTGCTAACTTATCAAAATTCAAACCTTAGTGATAAAATGTGCAAGATCTTGTACAAATTATTAAAAAAATTACAAGCCAAGATTACCAACATTAGCCAAAATTTTATGAAATAGCCTTATACTATTGATTCACAAGATGTGTTACATAATCCTATTCACCTAAAACATATATTAACTATTTTTCAACTAGTTTTGTTGCACCCAAGTTCATAATTTAAGATATAAATGGTGATCTTAAATAGCATCTCTAATCTTTCTATGTTTCATGCCTTGATTATGCCTCCAATGATAATCGTTTGACCAAATTATTTCCAAAGAATCTAAAGGACTATGTTTTACAATGGTTATATGAAATAACAATCCAATCAGTGAAGGCATTCAAACTTACAGCCCATAATTTTCTATCACATTAATCTATCAACATCATTTAAAATATGTCATATGCTCTAATTGAAAAAACTATCATTTCATTAAATCTAGACATATTCCTAAGAATCTAAACTTATGATATTTCCATTTTTGGTTTTCTAATTGTTTAAAATGGATTTATATATTGCTATTATTGGTTTTTAACTAGTGGGATATCATATTATAATATTATTATTGGTTTTAATTAATGTGACATTATATTCCAATATAGCTATTATTTAATTCTAATTTCTAGCGTGAAATCAAATTCTAAATATATATTAAATGATTTTCACATTTAAATTCATATTTAGGGGAAATGGGCCAATATTTGAGAATGGTCTAATAGTGAAAATGGGTCTTGATAATTTATATAATGTGACCCCATACTATTTTCATACTATTTCCTAATTATAATTATTATAGTAAAGTTTAATATTTATCCAAAATTTATCATATATTAGCCAATCACATCATGACATGAAATATTTAAAAATACTAGTGAAACATTGTAAGACACTTTTAATGTCACCATGTACAAGTATTAGACAACACTTTTCATTGCCCATGTGTCTGATGTAAAACATACTTATCATTATTCTTAATAATCTTATGTAGAATCAACAAGCACCCATTCCACACTATATAATAACATAGGACTTTGTTGCTCATATTATCAATTTAGAGGTCATTATTCTTATCTCAATGCATAGAATGGGCATGTGTGCATTCTACCCAAGATAACAATATAGGCCTCTATTATTCATATTATTCTGATAGACTCATGTAGAATGGGCATGTTCTCATAAAAGTAAATATGGTTACCACATATATTAATCAAAATTTCAAAAGTTCACACTTTATGTTCCTGCATATTCTTATAAATATTTAATCACTTTTCATCCACTCTGATGTGATTTAAATGTTTTAGCTACTATATATTTATTAATTAATAATGTGTAAGGAAGCCATCAATGCGAAGGAGAGATAACTAGTTTTTTTTTACTTGTTTGATCCATGTTTTAACAAGCATTAAACAATCCAAATGTAATGCTTCACCTTTTTTCTTCTAAAAGGTTTCAAATATTTTAACCTCATATTTTTATCCACACACACATCCATCAATAGATTGAATGATTGTAAAAATAAATTTTGATTAAATTTGTTTTATTTGTGAAAATGTGTGATCACTCAAACATGTTATAAATCAAGGTCCATAAATTTAACTTTCATGCCACATAATACATGATATATTCATGACTAACAAACCTAGCCACAGTTTAATGTGAAATAGAAAAACTCACATGTCTATGGAGGCCCCTTTAAATTTATAGTTAACATTTGATGCCTAGTATGTTACCATATAATTGTGAACATAGGAAGTTGTAAATATGTAAAGATAAAGTGGACTAAAATTTTCAACAGATCTAGACTTTTTTTGATGCCACATTGAGAAAAAAATATACCTTGATGAGTCCATATATTATTGATAACCTTAAATCCTAAAATTAAAACACATATCATCAACTTAGTGTGAAATAACCTCATAGCTTATATAGATGCATCGCTATTATCACATCTCCCATGAACTTAAGTAGAATAATGCTAGTAAATGAAAACAATTTGAAAACTATTTTGATTAAATATTTCAACATTAATCAAAATATATTATTAGTTCTACACAATTATAAAAATTAATATTCTAAAACAATTATTGATCTTATATTCACATTTAATAAACAATATGGTTATCTTATTAATGGGTTAATAGTAATAAACTTGAATAGAAGCAAGGATATAAATATTGAATAGAATAAATCAATGTCAATATTCAATTCATATTAAATAATTAAGGTTAAAATACAAGGACAAGTTATTATATCTTACTTTAGACTAGAAATTTTAAAATACACACATCTTGGGATAAGATGAAATCACATTAATTTATGAGATTTAATAGTTTCACCTTAGTATTCATTACCTTGTTCAAGTAATAAAAAGTATGATTCAATTTACTCATGTCCATTTTTAAGAATCTTAATCGATCCTCCTATTCATTTTTTGTTTTCTATCCATTCTCAGATGATGCTATCAACATCAATGTCTTTTTTGATTTTATATGATTTGATCCATGTTTTTATTAGATTTAGTGAAGAGAATAAGAAAATGATATTCACCAGTGTACTTAAACAGTGTATAGAAGCCTATTATATAGGCATAAAAGAAACACCCAAAAATCAAGGAGGTGGGTAGCACCATAAACATCAAGTAGCATAAAATAGCTAGGCCCATGCAACCTATTTACCTAAGTGGTTAAAACCACTATAACTATATGCATGGGGACTATACCTTATAAAATAACCTAAGGCATTAAAATAATATGCTAATACCCTCCATTAATTACTAAACTAAAAACAAGACCAAGTTTGTCCCTAAATTTAATGAACTTGTCTGAACTAAGTGGTTTGGTCATTATATCAACTAATTGATCTAAAGTGGGGCAATATAAGAGGCTATTATCTTGATTTGAAACCAATTTTTGGATGTAATGATGGTGAACCTCAATATGTTTGGTCTTGGCATGGAATACTAGAGTCTTCACCATCTTCAGAACACTCTGGGTGTCACAAAAAATTAGAGAAGGCTTTAATGACTCAAACTAAAGATCCTACAAGATTTTCTTTATCCACATAGTTTCACAACCTACACTGACCATAGATTTATACTCTATTTCTATCAAAGATAATGCCACTATAGTTTGTAGTTTACTCAACCATGAGAAAACTCCTGAACTAAGAGTGAAAACATATCATGTTGTGGATTTTATTGAATCTATTGATCTTACCCAATCAGAGTCAAATATTCTAAAAGTTCAAAATCTAAAAACTTCTTATATAATATACCATATTCAAGAGTAAATTTGACATATCTTAATACCTATTTTGAAACTAACCATTGTACTTCCTATGGTTTAAACATGAAGCAAGATATAAAACTCACTACAAAAAAATATCTGGTTTAGTGGTAGTAAGGTAAATGAGACTACCTACTAGCTGCTAAGACACTATTTCATTAACTGGAGGTGAAGCAGTGTCAGTTGAAATTTTAGATCCAACTTCTATAGGTGTGTGAGTTGGATTAAAATCCATCATTTTAAACCTTTCTAGTAATGATTTGGAATATTTATTCTATGACATGAATACAACACAATCACCTTTCCAAAACTCAACACCTAAATAGTATTTCAGTAGTCCTAAGTATGTCATGTCAAAATTACAACAAATATCAACCTTCATTTGTTGAATGAGACTAGAATTACTCCCAGTGATGGTTATATCATCAAAAAAATATAATGAGAATCAATATATATTATCACTAAAAACCTTTACATAGAGATTTGGTTCATTTTTACACCTTTTGAAACTAGACTCCCTAAGATATGAATCTATTTTCATGTACCAATATTGAGGAGCCTGCTTAAGCCCATACAAGGACTTGATCAACCTAATAATAAGATGTTCCTTACCAGGAACCTGAAGACCCTATGTTTGAACCATGTAGACTTCTTCCTCTATATCTCTATTTAAGAAAGCACTCATGACATCCATTTGGTTCACTTGCCATCCAAAATGAGAAGCCATAACAATAATCAAACTAAAAGTTACCATATTTGTAGTAGGATAAAAAGGCTCTTCATAATCAACCCATTCCTCTTATGCATAACCTTTGTCAACATGTCTATCTTTGTGTTTTTCCAAAGAACCATTTGATTTTAATTTTACCTTGTAAATCCATTTACAACTAATGGATTTATTTCCTGGTGGTAGTTCTATGAGCTCCCAAGTTTTGTTTTTCATTAAAGAATCATATCCTAAGTGCATAGTTGATTCCCACTCATGCTTCCCTTTGGCCTCTGAAAAATAATTAGTATCAAATACATGTGAAATGACATTTGTTGGATAAAAATTGTCATGCTCACCTCTATTACCAAACCACTTTCCTGATCTCAATCTTCTTCCTTCCACACCTTGTGTCAAGTCTCCTTCCTTTTGTACTTTTATTGTGGCATAAAACTAATTTGGCTTCTTTGGTTGTTCTGATAGAACATCACAATGACCTACAACAATTCCCTCCTTAGAATGTGATTCCATTGATGAACTGGAATCCTGCTCAACTTTCACATCGCAAATTTTAATAGAATCATTAGAAGAAAATAATTACTCAATATCTGAAATTGTACTAGTTGTTGTGAAGTATGTCATCTATTTATTTACTATGAAATCTCTATTTACCACAAATTTGTTAGTAGAAACATCAAGTAATCTTTAGGCCTTTGAATTCTCACTATACCCAACAAACATGTATGTTTTTCTTTTCACATCAAAGTTACTTCTCTTTTGACTAAGAATAACTATAAAGCTACACAATCAAAAATTCTAAAAGCACTTACATTTAGAGTTTGCCCTGACCAAGCCTCCTTTGGAGTCATTTTATCCAATGATTTTGTATGACTTATGTTGAGGATGTATACTATTGTATTCACTTCTTTTGACCAATATTTATATGGGAAGTTTATGCTTTGGACTATACAATGAGACATGTCCATCACTATCCTATTTTCCCTTTCCATAACTCTGTTTTATTATATAATGTGAGCAGTAGTGTATTGTCTGTGTATGACTTCAATGACACAAATATCCTTGATTTTTTTTGATATGAACTCACCCCCATTATCTATTCTAAGAGATTTCATTGACCGGTCTACATATTTTTCAACCATAGCTTTCCAAGTAAGGAAGTTATAAAATAATCAGCTTTCTTCACTAGAAAGTATACCAACATTTTCCTAGAGAAATCATCAACCAACAACAAAAAATAATAGGCTCTAGAATGGGTAGGTGTCTACATTAGAGCATGCAAATATCTATGTATTAGATCCAATACTCCCTTAGCTCTTGAAGCTTTACCAACTTCAAATGAATGTCTAACTTGCTTCCCCAACTGACATCTAGTATATACATGATCACTATTCTGAATAGAAGGAATCCCCTTAAACATCTTAGTCTTACTCAATGTATTCAAATACAAGAAATTCAAATTCCCATACCTTTCATGCCATAGTGAACTTGTGCTATAAACTATTACAAGTACACTTTCCTTTATCCTCTATGGATCTGTAAGCTTATGAAAACCTTTCTCACCAATCCCAATAGTAATAATATTATTATCTTTAGTAGTGACTAAACATTGTTGTTTTTGAAATTTTATAACAAAATCAGATTTTGAAATGATCTCACTAATTGAAAGCAAAATTTGGTTCATATCAGGCACATACCTAACATTCTTAAATGTATACCAAACTACACCATTAAATATGATCTGAACATTACCATATCCCTTCAAAAAATGAGTTCTACCATCTTCCAAAGAAACAAATTCATTATTAATATCATTTAAAAAAAAAGCCACATATAAGTCTTTATGGCATGTATAATGGCGAGATTCACCTGAATAAAAGTACCAAGCTCAATCAACCAAAGAATTACCATTGGAATCCATGAAAGAAAAGTCAGGTGATGTTTCCTCACCTTCACCTTCAGCTATATTCGCATGACGAGCTTTCTTTCTAGGGTTAGCCATATCTTGTTGTCTTTTCTTGTAATATTTCTTAAGATGACTAAGTTACTTACAGTTAAAACATTTCCACTTAGATATATTATTTGAACCACTTATTTATGAGGTTTTTATTATATAACTAGTAGTTTTACCAAACTGCTTACCCTTTCCCTTGATGAAGAATGCACTCTCTATAGAAGTACAAGTAGATAACACTGTCTGCTCCTACCATATTTATTTTTGAAATAACAATGTGGACAAAATTTGAAATTCTAAAGTCTACATCTTAGAGATCATGTACAAGGACTCCAAAAATGACTCAAATAAAGGTGAAAGATTTTGCATAACTAGAGAAATCGAATCTTGCTCATAAACAAGATTTTGCATAGCCTTCAACTAATCATTGATGTCGTTAATTTGAAACAAAAACTTAGAAATTAAGTGACCTTCCTACATCTTAGTGGAAAAAAAATCTTCAAATATAGTACCCTACTAGCTTTAGAAGCCTATTATTTAGAATATTAGTCCATAAAACTAATGCACTGGTCAAATTTCTAACCTATAAGATTAAATTACCTACTACTGACAGTTTTAACATAAGAGCCTCATGATGATGTTTATCATAGTCATCATTACTATTGGAAAGCTTTTGCTCTTTACTGAGCACTATATGATCAAGATTATGATATTCACATATCATCAAAACTTTTTGACTCCACAAACTAAAATTTTTGCCTGTCAATTTTTGTGAATCTGGGAATAAGAGGTTGTAAACTAGCCATTTTGACCTTCGTTTTGCAAAATATGTAAATACTAGAAAAACTATAATGACGTTATACAAAATTCCTCCTACCCACTATTTCAAATCACAAACTAGTCAATACCTCTAGTTTTTAGCAAAAAACTCAACACTGTTTGAGATATTTTAAACTTTTCATCTTTAAAAATATTAAAAAATAGATAAAAATAATTAAATCGAGAGATCTAAAACTATAATTTCAAAAATTTCTTCTCCGTCAACATTCAAATAAAAAACCTAGAAAATAGTGAAATTTTCAAGCCTTTAGACATTTCTATGACAATTAGCCGCCATCAGGTTCCCAATACCCCTTATACACTAAAGTTTTCACGTTTCAATATTTTAAAAATAAAATAATTGAAAATAATAGAAAATTTTCTTAACTTTAGGATATAATTTTTTAGGCAATTAGAATATACCTATGCATTTGTAGGAAAATGGTCTACCTATAGATTTTCAAATCAATTTTCCATATTCATTTCTCAACCAAATCAAAAGCCATCAGCTCATGTGATCTTCTCTCAAGACATAGGTGTGACCAATAACAAAAAAGGAGAAAATAGTCATCATTTGAATGCTTGGCTCCTTCTCCATGTGACTCTTTAGAAGCTCCTCTTGGACCTAATTTTACACTAAACTAAGTACTGTCAGATCAAGTAGTCTTCTCCTAGATGAAATAAATTTAGTGAACCAAAAAATAGAAGAAACATACACCAAAAGAATTTTTGGCCTCCCTCCAAGCATTTTAAAGTGTACAACTAGCATGGGGTGAGCTAAGAAAAAAATTAATGAGGTCTAAGATGCTCCCCTTCTCCCTCCTACTTCTTCTCTATCTCTATAGGCCTTCTACTACTCTTCTCTAGATTTTTGGATTTCCAGCTTGTCACAGGGAATAAAAATTTTATTTTCTCCCTTGCATGGCACTCCAATAGACACTTCATGCTCCTCCCTGAGGAGTCCATCCTCTCTTGTTCCATAGGCTCCCTTCCAATATTCCTAAACCATAAGCTCCAAGACCATATTAGATTCATCGAAGAGAATGATAAAATGATATTCACCAACATACTTAACCAATGCATATAAGCCTATTATATAGGCATAAAAGAAACATCCAAAAATCAAGGAGGTGGGTAGAACCATAAACATCATGTAATGTAAAATAGCTAGGCCCATGTGACCTATTTATTTAAGTGGTTAAAACCACTATAACCACATGCATAGGGAATATACCTTAGTAAATAGCCTAAGGTATTATAATAATATGCTAATAGTTTTACTACATGTTAAAAAAATCATGATACAATGCTTCACCAACTTCTCTCCCTAAGGGTTTCCAATATTGAATCCTCACCTTTTTAGCCACATTCTCACTTTTAAATTTTAGGTAAATATCCCCATCTACCCTTCCCATCCATACCTTTTCATTTTCATTTACTGGTCATACTAGAAGTATCTTCTCCATATACACATCCATCAATGGATTGAATGCATGTTTAGATCATCCATAAATAGGCTCAACATAAATATCATTATTACTTGGGACATGTTTATTAATGTAGTTTTCTTTGTCAAAATCAAGGGATCCTATTATTTGGTCATATATGTCATTCTCTTGTATTATTTGTAGCTAAAAATAAAATTCATAATCCTACTACAATTTATAAATGGTCTATCCAAATCACACAAAACATTTTCCCAATATGTTATCTTTGAAAGCCATTATTCTCTACCTTAACTTGTTGCACCTTTTCCCCAATGTTCAATTTATGCTTTTATTCCATTTTTGAGATCTTCCATTTATATGATTTCTTTGAAAGGTGTTAAAGGAGGCTTCCCTTATGATAATTTTGGTTCACCATTATCCTTTATACACATTATTGGGATTAGATGAGACCATTGGAGGTGTCTTATTATTTTTTTCTATTCCATCACTCGTATGTCATCCACAAAATAGAACCTGAACATCTTAGGTTTTATAATATACCCACTATCTTATGGTTTCCATCCAAAAAGTGTGTATCCATGAAGGATTTGAGGTCATACACTTTCTCAATAAGATAAGGAGTGAATGTACTTGATCCCTCTTGACATGTTCTTTAGGTGTTTATTATATGTGGCAAAGAAAATGTGTCTAGTTTTGATAATGATGTTTCTAATCTACCCAAAGTACCATCTATATCCTCATGGGTGTGTCCCACTTGGAGGAAGCTTACACACACAATTTTTAATACCATTATTTCTATCAATATTGATGCAAATTCAAATAAGGTGTGATTCTTTTTATCACTCAAAGCATTATCAAGTTGTAAGTAGAGGATCAATGGTTGATATTAAATGAAATAATTGTACTAATAACACTATTAATTACTTCAGCATGAAAATATTTTTACTTTTACCCTTTACACTTATCATGCACTTCATTTTATAATAGTGCATCATGCAATGGTTGTTTAGATGATCTGCAAGTGTACAATAAATACATATACTAATCAATGAGAGGGTATTTGAGATTACTAAGACATAAAGCCAATGATGTGACTATTTACTTTGCTCCACATTTAGTACATGGTATGCCTTAGTGGCCAAAACCCTTATTCTTATGTCCATGCATGAGAATACTAGTCAAAGTAACTAGGAGGTTCATAACATTACTTATTGACTTTATTCTTTTTCCCATCCTTGTTATGGAAATTTTCATTTTGACCATTTTATCATCCATAATTCTTAATAATCCCTGAGGTTGTTCTTATGACTTTAACACATGTGATTATTAATGTACATGACAACTTTGAATGTATTCATTGTTCCATGTTTATTCCTCTTCATGTTTTGAGAGTGATTCTAGCCATGTGGTATCTCTACATTTATTGGATAGGTACGTACACTCCTCAAACTTAGTGATTAATTTATTATTATAATCGAAACATGTTGAAATATTTTGGTCATTACATTTATTAAATGTTTTTGTGACATTGATTTAAGTTTCAATAATTTGATCTCCTCGTTACACTTCTACATTAATTTATGGGCATAGAATGCAGGAAGTCACCTTTGAATAACTTTAATTCCATCTTGTCCTACATAATAAGTTAAATGTAGAGAAATGTTTGAATTTATCTCAACCATTCTTGATGTGCAATCAACTATTATGGTGGTATTTAAACTTTCTTTCTCTTTCTTAGTGTTACCATTTACTGCACGCTAGTGACCATTTATCCACTCTACTTTATGACTATATAAGGTGGTCCTTAGGCACCCATAAGATTTGTGCCATGCATTCTAAGACATCCATCTCATTGAATTTAATTTTATGCAACTCCATAGATTTATCACCCACATGAAAGATGTCATTTATTGTTAATGCATCCAACACAAAATTATTTTTGTCTTCTTCATTCATGGCTCTAATTTTTTTCCATAAAAATGTGACTAATGCTAGGGGAATTTTTTTATGATAGTCATATTTACAACAATGATTTTTCACATTCTCTAATTCATCCAAAAAATTGACCATTTTATATCCTCATCAACATTTTGATTTGAGGAATTGGGTGGAGGGGTATTCAATTTTTGACATTTTTGAGCATTTTAGGGTATTCTAATCACTTTTTTAGAATGATTGTAATTAGTGGAATAAAAAAAACTAGATATGCCATTTTTAGTTGATGATCTTATAATTCATCACATATGTTCACCTCAATCTCATCTAGGATTTGTTTGAATACCATGTCTAGAGGAGAACCATTTATGTCAACTAATTGCCTAACATGCCATTGTATGAGAGATCATTCAAATAGGGTTCATCCTTTAAAAGGAGGGATGGATACTCTATCAATATGTAAACTAAAGGTGTTGGAATCCAATCCCTTAATTTTTACCATGTATCCTTCAAGTGCATTTGTAATTTTTCCCTCTACAATACAATTTCTCATAGATGGGCACAAATGGATCAATTTGGAAATAACTCCCCTGAACATCAAGTTGTGTTCACTGATATGTATAAGGTACAAACCATCCAATTGAGCATAATTTTTATCAACCATAAGGGTACTTATTTTTTCATGGAAAACCAAATGTTTTATTAGCCAAGATATTAATTTATTGGGTTGTATTAAGTTTGAGAAATCAGAACATAAATTTACCTCATTTCCAAACATTACACTAAACATCAAGGGTCCCAATCTCTCTTCATGAATTTTATGATATTCTAGAACATGAGTTACAAAACCTTGGCTATTTCATCATCTCTCTATGAACATTTATGTTTGAGAATGACATTATCTATGATAAAATCAATTCTATCTTTAGGTCCTATATAATTGATGGTATTTTCGTTATCATAATTAGAATCTCCCTCTTCCATGGCACTATAATCTTTCAATTTATTTAAAAATTTAATCAGTATGAACTATGGGAATAGACATATCTGCATGCTTTGATAAATCACTCTCTTCTTGTGGAATATAGTATCCTTTTTTCTTAACATCTACTAAGGCTTCAAATCCATCAACTAAATAAGGTAATTGTACTTTTTTATCAAACACTATGTCAACATTGACAACAAAAAATTATCTTCCCACATCTCTATAATTTAGTATCCTTCTTCTTGGATGCACTTTATCTTATGTAACTTTTGTGGCTTTTGAAAACAAGTACAAATGATCATCCTCTCTAAATTCAAGATACATTGACACTATAGTACAAATAATAAATGTGAGATCAAAGTTAAAAACTGTAAAACCATAGTAGATATAAAAATTAAACATAAATGTGAGATGAAATCAAAAATATATAATAATTATTAAATGTAATTTAATTCTCATTGACTAAGGATCTATGTGATACTATGAATAAATATATATTATATAAAAATAAGAACATATGAACAAGGTGATTTTCAAAAATAAATAATGTCTGATGTAAATATAATCTCAACTTACTATCATGCATGTAATAGGACATTATCATCATTAATTATCAATAGCTACAAATATATTTGAAACACTTGTAAAGATTAATTAACATCTCTTTATTGGTAAAAACATATTTATTGGTAAATTTAGCAAAACAATGATGCCAAAAAGATCTTACAACATTATAAGAAAGTCTCAATATCACATATTTATAGAGAATGTAATAAAGGGGAAGATACCATTGCTAATATTGGTGTTTTCATCCCCTATTTTAATCAATGGTTAAATCTAAAATATGTAAGGCAACCATAATCATTTCAAATGATATGTCAAGATTAAAAACCCCTAGGAAGGGAGGGTGATCCAATGATGGCAGCTAATGAATGAAAAACCTCACATCCCATGAAATCTCATGCAATGATTTCATTACTCAGTGAAAGAAAACAAAACCAAGCTTGAATCATGAAATTAAAGGACCTAAATTCATTATTCATGATGTATTTAGAATGAAATGAACACAAGATGAAGCCAATTTATAGTAAGACCTTGAGAAGGAAGAAACGAGCAATCATGGGAGGTGACCATGACAGAGTGAAATCTATTTCTTACATTGAATCCAAGGAAAACCTGGTGGTGTGGAAAAAACTAGGAATACATGGACATATTTCAAATCAATAGTATGCATGGTTAATTCCCTCATTACATAGCCATTTAAAAGAACATGGTCCAAGTACGAGGGTACGAGGTAGGACCATATTTCAATAATGGTCTATTTTACATAATAAAAAGAATAATATTGGATTATTAATTTATAATACTCTTAATATGTTAGAATTTTTTTTAATAGACATCTACCTATTCTACATAAGGCTATAAGATTTTTATCAATTAAGAATCTAGTTCAAATTTCCAAAGAACAAAAGTATGCGATAACTTGACTTTTCATGATGATGTCATGTCTTGATCTCACACTTCTGTCGTAAGTTTTGACACACAACAAATTTTTTGAAGAAACACATAACACCACAATAGTTCATATAATCCAAAAATAATTTGAATTTCCATATGCAATCAATAATATTTTTAAGATTGAGTATTCATATCTCTTATGCAATTTCAATTATCCAATATGAATGTTATAATAATGGCAACCCCAACTCAAACTAAAAATCCATCTTAGTTGAATATTAAACTAATGATATTTTTATGAAAAAAGAATTTAAATATTTTATTAGAACTCAATTATTATAATCACTCAAGCACATAAAAGAATACTACATTGATAGATATTAGTTAATATTCATGGCCCATTCAAAACTCCTCTAATTACACATCAACTCATGCTTAGAATTAGAGTTCAAGGTAAGATCATAATAAATATAATTTTTTATCTAATGATTCTTCCTTTGACTATTAAAAATAGAATTAAACTTTACAGGGAAATGTCAAATTAAAAAAATCAAGACATGCTTAAGTGTCTTCATTGTGTCCACCCCCATCTAGGTTCAAATCTCGCATGACATGTGAGGTCAGTTGTGGTCATTGGTGACATTGATGATGTAAGTGACATTGGTTATATCATAAATGCTAGAGATGTTGGAAATTTTAGGATGTAAGGGGGATATGGGCCTTTTGTTTATGTCCCAGACTAGTTCATAACTCTAATCATAATACTTCCCCCTTTGTTTTATACCTATATATTTTATAAAGTGTTTACCCATATCTAATAAAAATGAAAACTCTTCTAAAGAGGGTTACAAATTTGAAGGGATTCCAAGTAAGAGTTAAATTTGATGGGTATCCTTGGATAGACTATGGAAAAAG
Organism: Torreya grandis; assembly: GCA_037957365.1. Classification (NCBI taxonomy): domain Eukaryota; kingdom Viridiplantae; phylum Streptophyta; class Pinopsida; order Cupressales; family Taxaceae; genus Torreya; species Torreya grandis. Next base: position 731,556 of record JARHVA010004698.1, on the reverse strand, counting down.
ATAATGAATATTATTCATTCAACCTTGTATTTCAAAATTTATGAAAATCATATTTAAAAAAGTGCTTGATGCAACTTTAGTATCTACTCTTTAAATGTATTTATGCTATAAAACATTTTTTTGTAGTTTAAACCTCTTAAAAAGTGAAAACTAAGATTTATTAGACTATTTGAGGACGAGATTATACATATTTGATTGATATTGGATAAATTAATCTAGCTTAATTGCATTAAAAATAAAATATAATATATCACTAAAAAAAGTAACACGCGAAAAAAATAACATAATTAAGATGTCATAAAAAAGTTATTCTTACACAAAACACATTGATCACAATCCTATAGTCATATACATTACATCATTTCATAAATATTATGAAAAAACTTTCATCTATTTATTCTATTTGATAAGGGTCTCTCCCTATGTCGTGTTAATACCAATCTCGTAGACAAGAAAATCACTGCCTTTACATTTTAATTAAAAAATGTAGAAGGAAATTTTTTCCAAAAAAAATTAAGGGACTATGATTCGATAGCTGGTAGCTCAAAACATCCTTTAGGTGGCTTTCATTAAATTTGTAGAATGAAAATCTACATGAGCTACCTATGAGCATGGGCTACAATGAAGCCAAGGATGATGAGATTTTTTGGATAATTAATATGCCAAGTTAAAGCATGCTTTGCTTACCCATGTGCATAGCCATTCAATATTTTTTACTAGATTTCAATCATGGAAGATCGTTTACGAGGCATATGATATTTTTATAAACCCTATAATTCTCCAAATTTATTAGCTTATTTAATATTTGAAGCATGAAAGATCGTTAGGAATATTGAGTATGGTAGCACGAAACTCTTAAATTAAATGAATTATATCTACCTAAATAAGCTCACAATTAATGCACATCATAGGGAGTTAGGAATAGGTGCTTAATCCTTAAATTAAAATAATTTTATGTACCTGAGTAAGCTCATAATTAATGCATATCACAGGGAATTAGGTGTAGGTGGTTACAAGTTCCATTAGACTATTATCATCTTCATTATTCTAAATCAAGCTCTATGTGGGAGTAATATTCTTAGTACTCTATTTTGATGTTTAAGATCTATGCAAAAGTAATATTCTTAGTAGTAGTATATTAATTAGTTTTCTATTTGATAGTAGCTAAAGTAAGTCATAAGCTTATCCTAAATATCCACATTTACATGGAATGTAAGTGGCTTCATACTATATTGATATTTTTCAAGACCATCAATATTTTAAATGTCATCCCATCTTAAAGGCTCTGAAAATTATGATGGTATCTAAATATGAATAAAATGCACTGAAATATAGAATTATTAGTGTATATTCAACAAATTATTTTAAAAAACCATGATATGCAAAGATATGTGTTATAATTTCTTATAATATAATGCTATTTTAATTAAGCTATAAGCAATATTTTCCATTCACTACTTTAGAACCAATTATTTTGGTTTGAGGTCCATAGATTATTTTTGGTCTTGTGGACATATCTTTCTTCAATTCACTATTAAAACTATATACAATATTTCATCTTCCTCCATCTTATTTTATGCTTGAGGTTTGTCCCCCATGTTTTATTGAGCCTCTCATCTACTTCCGTTTAAATTGGGAAGAGTTGTTATGGGTCTAGACTATGAATGTTTTCATGTTTTCCTACCATTTTATGATACTCCCTAGTTTTTTTATGAGTGAAGGCCCCTTCATTCCCCAACATCTATCTAAAATAAAATGAAAAAAATAATATTTAAATTTTGAAGATACCATGAATACATTAGGTAATGTGAAGCATTATCAATACTACATAGTATGTCGATATTGTTGAGTGAATATTTTGTCAACTAATTGATGACAAAATGGGTATATCAACCACAGTACAAGGAGATTTATGCCACAAAAAGTGTAGGTTTACCACATCTTAATGAGATGAATCTCTCCTCTCATCAAGGGGAGGTTCCCTATGAATTGCTTATATGCTATATATGTATATATAAGTAAGCATAAAATAATACTGAAGGTAGTATAACACCATCCATCTCTCTTTTTTTAGAGAGGAAGTCCAAGGAACAAAAGAGGGAAGTCCCGGTCGATGGCTAAAAGCATTCCTCTTCTTTCAGGAATGGTATCTAGCACAGAGCAGAAAATCCCCTGAAGTTGTAACAAAGTCCACAAGGAAACCCATGAAAGCACAAAGTCTTCCATTGCCTCTTTTACTGATTAAGAACACACGTAACAATAGAGTGAAACAAAGCCCAAAGTCTTCACCTAAAACTACAATGAATAACAGGGTTACCAAGATAAAAGCAGCTCAAAGTCTTTCTTTTATCTTTTAGAAATGTCTTTTGATAATTTTAATACACACACTTTGCTTATTAAATCAAATAGATAAGAGATTATCAGGAAATAAAACATAAGAACTATTTCCTAAATAACACAAATTACTCCAACACAAAGTCTGAAATAAAACCGTTTCTCTTTCATTTGATAAAATATGATTTACAAGTTGAGCACAAAGTCTCAAGAAGTGTCTCAATTTCAGTAGAGTTTTTGCTCTCAATTATCTAGAGATATTTTACAAAAGAGGTTCCCTCTATATATAGGGATAAACCTTCAAAATTGAAAAAAGATTAAAATATTAAAATATCTAGTCAAAGATGAGTCATCATTGACTTTGGGATATTTTCTAGATTTTTACATGTAATTACATATTACAAAAGTACATGTGCAAATGTCCCAAGTCAGTTACAAAGTGCATTTTGAATAAAGCATGGAAGAACAACTTCAATCTTTATTTCTAGTCTTCTTCATTTCATGGCTGGGATTGCTTGATTTGGTTCTTTCTATGAACTCGGCCATATCCACATGCCCAATCTCTATATCCTTAATGTCATCAACATTAGAAGCAACTGAGGTGATTGAAAAAACACCTTGATACTTGTACTTCATTGTATTTGACTTATTCAGAGAAACTTTAGTGATCTGGAAGAACTTTGGTTGAAAAGACATCGATGAAGAGGGATCCTTTAGAGAAAATGTAGTAAGAATCATGATTATGCAATTAGGGAAAAACTAGCAATCTAGGAAAAATACACATTTGATGGTCATGATTAGGGAAATGCACTTGAAAGGGATGAGGCGTGAGCAGGTCAAAAAGCAAAAGGGAAGTGGGCTCAGAAAATAGGAAAATGAAAATTTTCCAAAGATAGTAAAAATGAGGGGAAGGTATGCATGGGCAGAAAAAAATTTTGCCCTTGCATAGAGAAGTAAAAAGAGAGAAAAAATATGCAATGGTGGCAAAATTTGCCGCTTTTGCATATTTGCTGAAAAATATGCAATGGTGGCAAAATTAGCCACTTTTGCATATTTGGTGAAAAATATGCAATGGCAGCAAATTTTTTTGCTTTTGCATATTTGCTAAAAAAAATGCAATGGTGGCAAAATTTGCCGCTTTTGCATATTTTTTGAAAAATATGCAATGGCGGCAAAATTTGCCACTTTTGCATATTTGCTGAAAAATAACACTAACTCTTTGAAATTTATCAAAATTTGAATATTTTGATCACATTAAAATCACAATGAATTTCACATTTGCTAGGAAATCATAACTAAGAAAGGTCGCAAACTTTTCAAAGATATCAGTCAACAAAACCTGAGATCAAGAGAAACTTGCCTCGAAAGATGAACCTAGAGAGAAAAATATAAAAAGGACAAGTTTCACAGGGGTTGTTCCAAAAATGAGCATAGCTGATTTTGGGAACAACATATACAATCCTTTTTATAATAAATGTAATGTTTGAGACATGTTTCACTATAAAAAAGGTGAAATAGATAAATGATGGTGATGGGTTTTCATAAGTCCTTTTACCCATAATTTAGGATGGCAACATCAACTGCAATGTCCCTTGTTTTACTATTGTTGCAGCAGAACAAATTAATATATACACTAAAAAAATATGTAATAGTTAAATAAATAACTGGTAAAAGTATCATATCTATTAGATTCCCATGTTTTGTTATTGAGCTTTCCTCATCAAGCTTCACCTATTTCTACCTTAACATTTTATTTAATGTTAATGTGTTTGGATTTTATTTTGATTGGTTATTTTTAAAAAAATAATTCTATTAATATTTATAATTGTATTAGAAGTTTTATTTTATATTTTATTTTAATTAGTTTAAAAATAATTTATAAAAAAAAATTATTAATATTATTTTTCAATAGATAATAAGGGTTAGAGGGTTCCTCACCCATTTTATTATACAAAAAGTGACAATACAAAGATCGTACCAAGATGAGGAAGCCAAGGGCAGCTAAAATACCAAGAGGTATTAAATTTTAACTAAGGTCTAAGACCCAAAACATAACCAAAAAACTAAACTACATCAAAATGCCCACAAAACACCAATCAAGGATTAACCACCAAAAAAGGGAATCTAAGCACTACCATCACCACCATCACCCCAAGCATATCACTAACACCACCACCCACATAAATAATGATGCCTCCATCATCCATAGTAACATCATAATTTCCCATTATCATTTCCACTCCACCACCTTCTTCACAACTAACATCCTTAGTAGGGAATCCATCCATAACATAGGTTTCCAAATCCATATCCTGGTTTGCCACCAAAGTGTTCACACCCAACTCCCAAGGTGAGGTGTGTTTCCACCTCCTATTTTTCTTGCTTGTAGGCTTCCCCTCTAATTATACCCCAAGACTAAGAACTACCCTCATGCCCATAAATATAGCTTACATGTACATTGAGGTAGCCATTCTTTTGGTGATGGGCCTTGACCCCACCCTAAAAAGAATTAGATGAGAGGGGTGTGATATTCATAAATCCTTAAGATAATATTAATCACTATAATCAAGCATGATGATAACCACCCTTGCAGGTCTACCACAACTGACATCAAGGGAGAGCATAGGGCTCCCACATCCAACAATGGTATACAGATTCTAGAGGGCCCTAGATTTTTCAATTGAGATTTCATTAAATTAAGATGAGACAAATTTTTTTCATACCTATCTACTAAATCTTTGAAGGCTTTAAAGTATACTAGCACCAAGTTATCTAGCCTAGGAAATGAATGAAGACCACATTCTTCTAGGGAAAAATTCTAAATAGTTGTCTTTAGACCAACCTAGAATCACCCTTGGACTAGACACAATGAAATATCTAAGGTCAATTCATTATCCCTAAATACCCATATAAAATTACCCACAAACATTGATGTTGTTAGGGAGTTGACCAAAACTCTACAATCGGTTTCTAGGAAGATGAGGCTAATGGTTTATTTGATAGCATGTAGGACATCTTCCCTTTATATGATGAAAACCCACTTCAACCTAGCTTCTATCACCTTGCCATCGAATTCCACTTCCTTTTTTACATCCATGATGTGGAGGGATGGTTATCTAAGTGAAACTTATAGCATGAGATCCATAGTGATCAAGTGGCCATGTATCTCAAATTAATAAGGAAGTTGCCAAATTACATGCTTGACCAAGCGTAATAAAACCTATCACAACCTTGAGTTGAGATAAGGGGCATGTGTAATAATGTCCAAGGGTAGTATGATAGTTCCCACACTTTAATTTTACACCTCTAATTATTTTCCCATACTCTTAAAATATTCAATCATAGGACAATCAAAGAGTATTAATTAGTCCACCTTTCCTAAGCATTATTGCAGATTATCTCCTCCTGATTAATACCTCTATTGGCCAGTTCATTAGCCACTTTATTCACTTCATGAAAGCAATGATTTTATTCCAAATTAGTAAAATATATAAGGAAATCCCATGCATGACTCAAAATATTCTCAATATTCCATGAGCCTTTCTTCTATAGTGTGGGAACGATGCTAGAGAGTGGTCATCCCAAAGAATGGACCTTGAGACCTCCCACTTCTAACACTCAACTCACTCATCACTGTAATATCATCATTGGGTTAATAATACTAATAATAATACTAATAATAATAATAATAATAATAATAATAATGATGATGATGATGATGATGATGATGATGATGATGATGATGATGATGATGATGATGTTTATTTTTTAATAATAAAATTATATTTAATACTATGTCAAAAGTTTAAGATTATACTAACTTTAAAGATAAAGATGAGAGGTTTTAAAGGATAATGGAGAGGCCATGTTATTTATACTTTAATTCCAATTATTTAGAGGCCTTGTTATTTATACTTTAATTCTAATTGTTTATAGGCCTTATTTTTTATACTTGGACTCCAATTGTCGACAAATAAGAGTTGCACTAGTACTTTTCCAGCTCAAGTGTTATAAAATCTATGGTATTATAAATAAATTATTTAGATGATATTTGATTTAATTTAGTACATATATTTTATACATTGGATTCCACAAATATTTGAGTCCACCAAATAAATTTAGTACATAAAGTGTTTAAATTTTGTGTATAAATCTACATGGAAACTTCCCTCTCCTATTGCCTTTCATGGAAACCTCCTTGTGTTCTCTCTCTATCCTCAAGACATGAAGCTTATTTGTCCACTACTTACATTACTGGGTGAAAAACATGACCCATAAACTTGAAGACCATATGTTCCCAACTTATCACCACATTTTCTTTCTCATCTCCTCTCTTAGATAGCTCTCTAATACTCATTTGCAACTCCACATAACATATTACCTATAACCTTTACTTCATGGGTTATTCAACAATATCTTATTCAAATGAAGTCTCAAACTCAATTATCTATTGCATTAACTCATTTAGGCTCTTTTTACCACATAAAAAATTTATATTACTAGTGGGATGATTTATTTAATTCTTGACCTTTATTGGTCTCTTCTTCTCTAGCTTGTCCTCTCTAAGAAATACAAATTTGCTTGTGGGGAAATCAACATCTCCAACAAATATTCTTTTTCATATACAACTACAACATCTTCATTTTGTGCATCCCCCATCATTTCTAATTTTACAAATACTTCCTTCAATATATTTTCCAAGTCTTCTATTGATGGTGCTCCCATATTCTTGTGTTCTATATCTTCACATCCTAAAATAAAAATAAAATAGAGCCTCTCACAATCTCTATACTTGCAAGGCTTCTCCCATAATTATAAAAAAAAATCACTTTAACTATAATGTATCTCTGGACACATTCTACCCAACAACTCACCTATGTTGAAAGATGCATTCTCTTGTTTTCTATCCACAACAATGTGGAAAATAACTGTCAATAAGATTCAAACCTACTCTGATACTAAAATTCAAATAGATAACACTAAATTTTACATCATGTAACATTACATGGAACTTAAACACCTAAATGATAGGTGAATTATCCTTTAGTGATAGAAAAATTATGACATTTTTATGGGATAGAAACTAATTATATGGGATGAAAATTACAATAGATAAGTATGATGTCATAGGATTAGCTGCAAAGGAAAAATTGTCCCATGGGTTAAACCATTAAAATTGGTAATATACATGAATATGCATCATTACATTACTAAAAGTGTTAATGAAAAACATGATTAGTTTTGGAAATGATTATTTTGGAAAACAATTTATTTATTCACAATAAGCTTATTTTAAGAAATGATTATTTTTGAAAAATTTGTTTGATAAGATTATGTCATTCACCAGTGATCAAACCTGAAGGGCTAGTCCTAATTTTAATTTTAAGGCTATTTAATCATGTAACCCTTCCACAATGAAAATTTGAAAGATTTAGTTGTATGTTGATTAAAGAGATTAAATTAAATACACATGTCACTAAAAATATGTTAAAAAAATTATGTTTTAACACATTTTAATTTTATAGTATTTTTAGATCATGAAGAAAAATTACAAGTTTAGATATTTTAAGAAAGAAGAAAATTAGAATGACAAACAAGACCAAGAATCCCCTAATAAAATTATAAGATCAAGAAACCCCTAACAAGCTTATAAATTTAGATATTCTAAGAAAGTAAGTTTCTAAAAATTACAAAGAAGACCAATAATCCCATTGTAAGCCTCCAAATTTAGATATTCTAATGAATCTAGGTTTTCAAAATTTCTTAGAAGCTCTTTAAAAGCACCTCAACATTTAAAACTAAGAATTAAGACAAATTAGTTGACCAAATATTGGTGGTAACTACTTTAACTTAATAAATTTTTTTAAATTCAAATCCATTAAATATGAGATCTCCCTAACAAATTCTGATAACTCATCCAAATTACTACAGTGACAAAATTTTAGCTTCTCTAGATTAAAATTTATCTAAACATGAGATATTTGTAATGCTAAAATAATATAAATCCAAATATGGAGATAACAAATAGAAAATCCTTAAATATCACATTTCATCCCATAAAATATTAAAATAAATCACCATATTTCACTATTGAAAATCTTTATTAGGTTGATATATCCATCTAATTTAACCCCCTAACTCTAATCTTCAACAGGCCACACTTCATTAGTTTTAGGATACTACACCATAATAACAATGCTTATATTTTGTATTAAGTATTGACTATGATCAACAAGCTTTAGATTATAATAATTGATGTCCTTGCCTATTAAATTCACTATGAGGGGAACATAAATTAAAATTGCTTGTAATAGTTAAACTATTAGTTTGTTTATATATATTTTGTGTTTATTTTTATCATGATCATAAAGCATTGAAATTATTATATGTGGCCTAATTTTTTTTATCTTCGAGATAAGTGGTAATGAATTTTTTGAAGAGAAGAGCAAAATTAATTGGGAACTGATAACACATAGAGTCAACGCCATCTTTGAAGGATTTTGCCTATGTTCTTTTGGATGTACCGTATTTAACATGATAAACATAAAATTTGGAGTAAGAATAACTGAAGCAAAACTCTTCAACAATTGTAAAATCATAAGGGAGTTTTGGTAGGATGAAAACTACTAAATTCAAGGATAAATATTGATGGAAAAATTAGTAAGTATTAGGTTAGTAAATATTTTTCAATCAAAGAAAAATAAATATATTTTACAAATTTATTCTGAAAAAAAAAAACTATAAATATAATAACATTATATAATTATATTTGAAAATAAAAATAACTACCGAACTTTTAATAAGAATTAATCAATTGAAAATTAAAATTTCCTATAAAAATATCTTTTACATTCCTTATCTATTGTATTTGTAATAGTATGGGCTATAATATTCAAGGACTTGTGGAATGAAAAGAGAGGTGCATTTTGGATTCAATGGGAGAATTGAGATGCTTATATTTATATTATGAGTGGAAAATAAAGTTGAATTTGTTTATGCACTAAAAATTAACAAGGTTCATAGCCTAAGCAAGGAAACATGAACATATTTACCTATGCCAACCATGCTCCTTTAAGATTTTCTTCTTTTCACACAAAACACTAATATAATGTTAAAATTATGGCCCTTTTCTATGTTCTCTTCCAATATGTTGGGTTTTGTAGATAACAAAAAATCACCTTTATAATCGTGCCATGTTGTAACAATAATAATTTTTAAGGGAAAAAATAATGAGACAAATAAAATTTAACAGTATATACTTATTATTTCAGATATCATATATTGAAAACAATTTATAGACCAAGAACTGATATTTATTCTTGACAAGTTTATAAGTAATAAAAAAAGTAAAGGGAGTAAAAGAAGCAATGTTTATTCAAATATGACAATAAACAACTCATATGGATATGAAAATAAACAAAAATGATGTTAAGAGTATTTTTTATTGATTGGCATGGTAGAGCTTGAGATTTATGGATACTTAACTCACTCCATGTGTTAAAACATGAGGTTTTGTAATGAAATGGAAAAACACACACCAAAAAGTAGAATGTGTTGTAAAATTAATAAAATGCCACATAGTATGATCTTTTAAGTAGTGACAAAAAGTTGTTTGAGAGTATATCTCATAGTCATTATCTTATCTTGATGAGACATACATTTAAGTTTAGATTTAGAGTGTATTATGGTGTATACATTAGAAAATAGAACTCAAAAGTCACTTTAAAGTATAAATGCAGGCACACCAAAAATAATTACAATTATTCTAGTGTGGTCTATCTAAATATTGAGTACCTTTCTTAACCACCATCATAATAAATTTATATAATTTTTATATAAATGTCTATAAACACTTTTGTCACACTTTTTGGTCATATTTATATCATTCATGATTTATCCTATAAAATAATTTGAATTTTCAATGTGCATACCCTACGCTGATAGTGATGTTGTGTTGATGGGAATTTTTTTATAGCCCTTCTTTTATGATTTTTAATATGCATCTATACTTATATATTGTCAAAAAATTTATAAATTTTGATTTTTTTGACAACCTATTTTTTAATTACACTTCTCTGAAGGGTTTGAAGCCCTTGGAAGGGCTGGGAAGGTCTCAATTTTGATCACTACATTCACCATCATAAACACTTTTTTAATTTAGAAAAATGCCATACCTTCCAAATTTATAAAAAACCTCATGAAGATGCTAAAGATATTGGTTATTTTCCTTAAAAAAGGTATTAATATTACCCATGTAAAAAATTATGCACTTACCCGCTATCCCTTTGAAGGTAAAGTCCATTACTTATTAAAAAGTCACATCTACATTAATAAGACCAAAATTAATAATTCCATCAAAGTATGACCAAGATACAAGATCCAAATATCTCAAATCAAAACCTTAACTTTATACATTATATTAGTCAAGATACAACATTTTACATTAACATATAAAACATGGCATTATTAGTTATACACAATTATAACACCACCCACAATACAAAAAACCATACAAGCTGTTAACCCATTGCACTTAGTCTAACAACACTAGGGATTACCAGCCCATCTTATACTTAATACTTCACTATCCAGTAGTGGACTCCCATCATCCACTAATGTCATCTTCTTTCCCTTAGCCTCTTGGGCTAGAGCACCACTAGAGAACCTCATAGCATCTTATGCATCCTCAACAACTAGTGGTGCTACCTAGTCACTTGACTGAGTCCAACCCACCCTAAAATCAAAGCCTCCCTCCTCTTCTACTTTCCCACCCAAGCCACCTTGACCATCAAACCCTCCTTCCTCTTATGCTTTCCCACCCAACTTGGGAATGAGAACATTCCTCTATAGATCCCCTTGGAACAAATTATCTTGGAAACAATCCTCTCAAGGAACCTATGAACTTACTACCATGCCTTCAACTCTAAAAAATAGGCTTTGATTTCAACTAAATCTTGGAGAACCACACAATCCTAAATCTTAGGCATTGACTAAAAAGAACAGAACCAATCTAATTCTTTCTCCATATTTAATAAAGTAACATATCTATCCTCTAGAGCCCTAAAAAAGACATGGGAATGAAACCACGACCATATTTTCCTAATAAAGTATTTAAATGATCTAGACTTAACCTTTTATATATTTGATAAAAAAAGTCACCTTATACTCCAAAAGAATGAAAAATTACACCATGTCAGCCACCAATGATTTTTTGAAACCAACATTTGAAAATTACTTACAAATAATGCCACCAATTCAAACTTCACTTTCATACATGGACTTCAGGAAAGGTTATCCTCTCAAAAAACTAAGTTAATCAACTATGATATATCTAGAGATGGATCCCTAAAAATATGATTCAAATGGTACATTGACACCTTTCTAGTAAAACCCATCTCACTCTTCACACTACTACAAACAACTAATGGCCAAGCTAACATTTCCACCAATGCCTACTCCATGACTAGACATCACCAATCTTTAACCCAAGAAACATAACAAGGAGTTAACACAAATCACTCACCTTAAATAATTCTTTCACCCCTATGCACCAATAACACCTAAGTACGTTACATTTTCATTTCTCACACCAAGCAATAATGACATTCATTATTCAACCTACCTACTCTTCATGTGTGTAAAAGAATGAAACTCACATCATATCAATATACACAATCTTAATGTAATCATTCCACCTTTTTTTGGTACATTAGAATTGTAATCTATAAAAAAAATCTTGAACCCTAGGATCAATTAAGCCTACCCCAATAATTGAACCTTGTTTTAGGTCAGACTCCAACATATAGAGTTTTAAATTTAGTTCCTCAGTTGAGGTCAAAGTTTTCTATAGGTATTTTTTAATTTTTTAATGTGAACACACTAATGTTTATAGATAATACCTCAAAATTCTCATTATTTTGGTGATACTTAGTGATTACGTACTCTATCTTTAAATATCTTTCCATTAAAATTTGGTTTTGTACACCCTTCCATGGTAATCATATGTGAGATAAATATGTTGCTACATATCCATTCAAATTTTGATACCAATCTCTACTTAAAAACATTTTGAAATCTTTAGGAATCTCCACTACTTAAAAATATATGTATTATTAACTCTGGGATGTGTGGCAAATTGTATGGGGAAATTAGTCAATTTTCCTATCATTGTCACAATAAATTTATCTTAATTGGACAAACCTTTGTAGTGGATTCTATAGGGTTAATCCCTAATTTTAAAAAAATAGTGTCATGACATAAATAGATGATCATGTTTATACATTGTCTTCAGGATCATTGTCATCCATAGAAGGAAATTCATAAGTTTAAAACATTAGAGTGGGGGAAGAAATTTTGATGATCCACTGACCTAGGGGGTATCCTACTCTATTGTTGAAACTTCATAATTTTCCATTTGCTTCAATGATAATTTCAAAAGTATTAAAAAATTATGGATAATCTAATTCTCCTCGGGAAAGTAATGTGAATAACTCAACAACAATGGGGTAAAACTATTTATAAAAAAATTATGGCAAGGGGTGGACTTGAAGAGTAAGCCTTAGAGTTATTTTTCGATTTTTTTTGGTTATTATTCTAGTTATTTTTATACCAACTATTTATTTCTTTGGAAAATGTATTTTTTTCCTAATAGCCTTATTTATCTATAATTAACCTTCTCTAAAGGTTATTGAAATCATTACCCAATTTCTACATCATTTTGGCAAGAGATTCCAACTCAATTGAATGTGTATTATATGTTAGGATTGTGACCTATGAAGATTATGTTTTTGGAACTAACGATAATGCAGATGTTATGATTTATTTAGGCTTAGTCATAATGAATTGTGGTGCTATTAGAATTACTATTGTTCTTATGTTTTGGAATCAATACTTGAGGCATTAGTTGTATTTATATTATAAGCTTCAATGTAGACCTCCACCAAGTTAGTTATGGAATATCTTTAAAATATAAAAGTGACTAGTTCTAATCCATCTAAATACATATGGAGTCCATGGGAGCAAGGAATTAATGATTATTATGGATATGAGTATACATACATTGGAATATTACATTAAAATCCTCATGGTCTCATTGATCTCCTTTCTAATCATGGAGAACTAGTTGAATTTAACACTATGATATGATGCTTCTCCAAATTATTTATGTTTTGTAGAATGGGATAAATCAATAAAATTCTTGTTAATGTCATGTAAAATTAGGCACAATCCCATTCTCAACAAGACATAAAATATCATGTTTGTTGAATTATAAGTCATTGTTAAGACCAAATATAATAATATAAAATATCAATATGTATATCATCCTCATGGATATACATTTTAGGTCTAATCATCTCTGGGATGCTATTAGGTATAATTTATTATATTACAAATGAAATATTTAGCTATCTAATGCCATGGTAGCATGGCAAGGTTACAAAGTATACTATTATGTCTAGTACTCCACTAAAGAATTCCCCCCAAGCTCATGTTATAAAATTTTGGTTAGAAAGTGGATGTTCACATTATTATTATCTTTTTCAGAATGGGCATGTGCTCATTTTACACTTGATTGAAATACTATCAACTATCAACATTTTATGTTATGTATAACAGGAACATAGCATTGTAATCAAGGATGTCCTTACTCAATATAATCAAGGTTGGAATACTATGAAGATTAGAATAATAAGAATTACCATTATTTAATTCTTTATTAGAATTTATTTAGCCATTATAATCAAGGATACCAATAAATGAATGAAATGATACATGTACATTGTTAAATAAGGTTGATGTTCATACTATTATTATCTTGTTTAGAATGGGCATGTTCCCATTATACACAATATTGGAATACTATCAATGATATATTCAAGAAATAGTGGGTACATATTTGATTTTAGAAATTAGGGTGTTTGAATACTATCAATTCGACATGTGGGTGTGTTATTAGGCCCAAGAAGTCAGAGAGTCCATGATAGAATTCTAGTTAGGCATGTAAGATTGAAAGGAAAATGGGGCATCATAATGTGCATAATGACAAGGCATGTGGGAATTTAGGGCATGTTAGAATATGACATATAGAGTGCACAAAATTCAATAAGTTCATGGGTGGGTTAGTAAGATGTACTAAACTCTAGGGTATATGGAACTATGAGCTATAAAGTGTGAATAAGTCAATGGGTTTGTGAGTGGGTTTGTAAGGTACATTGAATTATAAGGAATGTACAACTATGAAATGCATGTGGAATGGTAAACCATGAAATTTTTTAAAGCATTCAAGATTGTAAAAAACATAAGATTCCAAGACATGAATGATTACAAGGCATGTGAATAATTCATCCATTATAGTCAGTGATGAAGTCGAAAACTTGTTAAAAATGGTTGAGAAAGATGAATACAAAGGAGAGTGTGCTCTATGTAGTAGAATAAATGAGGAGTGAGTTCAACTATGCATGGATCATTTGGCCATTATGAAATGACATTTCAAATTATCTAATTAGGGCCTAGTTACCCATATAATCAATGCCTAAATCATGGTAGGCATACGACCATATTATCATTAAGACTTAAAAGTTTATACATAGGGCATGTGGTGATCCTTTATTTAATCAGGGTCTCCTAAATTCTAATAGGTCTATCAGATATGGTAGACTAACACATTTGAATTTGGGGTGAGATCATTAGTCTACTCTTGGCAATTCAAAACTTCAAACCATGTGATTTATTTTGATTTAGTTGGTATATCTTAGGATCTCCTGATATATGTAGTTATCTAATGCTATGGTACCATCTCAAAGTTCCATGGTATAATATTATGTCAAATACTCCATTAAAGAATCCCCCATTCAAAATATGTTATATAAGACTTGGAAACCATGTGGATGTTCATATTATTCTTTATCTTGTTCAAAATGGGCATGTTCACGTTATACATAAGATTATAATACTATCAACTATAACATTTTTATGATCTGCACCACATTGCCTAGGGCCAAGCATGTGGGAGAAAACTAAGTTTGGTTATGTAGAGTGAATGCACAAATATGTATTAAGATAGAAAAATCAAACACATTCAATGGAGAAGAAGTCTTACTTGTATAAATGCAACTTATATTCATTAGTGAAGAATAGGAAAAATTAGTATAATGTGTTGTAATTCATGTATTACATAGAATATACATAGAGCATGCTATTTATTTTGTGTATATTAAATATTTATATAGATAATATAAAATTAGTTACAACTACTATCATTTAATAAGAATATGGTTGAGTCATTTCATATTCTAAGTTATATGACAGTTGTTGAACCTCTTGAAACATGTGGCTGAGGCATGTTAATGCATAGGTGTGTTATTGGGCCTAATAAATCATCTGAGAGTCTATGAGGGAATGCCAGTGATGCACATAAGACTATGAGGTGTGTGTGGCAATGAGGTGAGTAGAATGGCAAGGTTTACGAGACTTTAGGGTGCATTAGACTATGAGATACAAAGTACACAAATGTCAAAAAGTCCATGGGTGGCTTAGTAAAGCATGTTGAACTATGAGGCATGTGGGACTATGAGCTATGGAGTGCATAAAAGTAAGAGATTCCAAGAGTGGGTCAGTAAGTCACACTTAAGTGTGGGGCAGATGGGATTACATATGTACATGAAATGATGAAGCAAACAAGATTATAATGTGCACATGATTGTGAATCATGCAGGATTATATGACACATGGGATTACAAGGCATATAAAAAATTAGTGCACTGTAGTCAGTGAGTAAGAGGAGGACTTATTTCAGTAATTGATCAGGTTATGTAAAAAGGGGAATGCGCTCTAAATAGTAGAGAAAATGAGGAATGAACTTAATTATGTAGAGGATACACGTGGATCATTAGGCCATTGTGACATAATGTTTTCACTATATTTATTACATGGAATAGTTTTGATCCATAATTTACACAAAGTAATAACATCAATTCATAATTTACATATATTTAAAGTAATATATTAAATTAGATTCACTTGAAATCATTTACATGTTCATAGATACATTACGACAAATTAATACTAAAGGATAATTAATATAGTTTATATTCTCAATGATGTCAAAATCCCATTCAAGTGGCATCATTGGTGGATAAAATCCCTATTAGTCAACTCAAAATATATTTTGAGAAATAAATATTTGTTTAATTACTCTTTTATGGCATCTAGCATTCATGATGATTGATTAATTTGGTTATCATAATTAATTAGGTTGATTTATATGGTGTTAAATTAACATAAGAGATTAAAATATTGATATTTGAGTGATTAATCTTGTGCTAAGATGTCAACATCGATAGATATTCAAGAATTGGTATGATTTAGAATTTAATAAAGGGTTCATTCTTGACTAAACTTGATCATGAAGAGTGATAATGTTACATGTTTTTTTACATATTAAGTCTACAATAGAAGGTGTTTCAACATTAGTTTTATTTCCAAATTATAAATGCTAAATTCATCTCCTTATCTTGATCTATACATCTAAATTATAAAATAAAATGACAATTATCTTTCAATTAACTATAACATTTTTGGAAATCCAATTCAAACTACTTGTGTATATAATCCTATCATTTTAGTAATTTACTTTTGGCTGAAATGAATCTCAATTCTACATTCTTAATGGCAAGTTTAATCTTCCTAGTGATTATTTACATTAATATTAGTAATTATTCTTTCAACAAGTCTACTTTTTCACATACTATTTAAGTCTAAATTTTGAAGAAATTGTGATAACACTCATGACTTAAGGTGGATCTAGAGAAGCTATTATATAATAAGATGCTCAATATTTGGAAGCTAAAAAACATTAAAACTATGTAAATTTTTGGATTTTGAACCCTGGTATGCGAAATTTGAAGCCCAAGATATTATAATCTTAAGATGTGTTACATAGAAGTCACTACAATTAATAAATTGTTTCTAAGTCTAAAAAGTTGATCTTGAGTGTAAATTTTCACTCTGGAGTGTTTTCTAATAGAGTTGAATATTATATTAGAATTATGTAGCTCTCTTATTTTTTAATATAATATAGTTCAGTCTATTAGGTGACCCTAGATCCACATCGTATTGATTTTGACTATTTTTTTTATCATTTACTTGGTGTACATTTAACTTGTATTTTTCAAAAAAATCTAAAGAAATGTTTGAGAAATATAGTAAAAATAATTTTTTGACTGAGGCACCATAAATTTTGTGATTAAATTTTATGTTTTTAATTTTACTAAAGTAAGACATACCTTGAAATTTAATTTAACATTTGAGAAATTATTGTCATAATTTGACACTAATTTTAATATAGTATACTTGTAATACTCATTAAGCATGACATAGGGTATGCTACCATACGAATTAATCTTGGGGTTGAAGAAATTATATACAATATTAAATGATACAAAAAATATTTCACAAAGAAATGTAATATGGAGGCAATCATGGTTATAAAAAATTAAATAAAAAATGGATAAAATTAATATAAATATTTTATTTATAAATTATTTTTTTATTTTATACAAGCCCTAAAATCTAATTAAAATATTGAACTAGTCATAAGCATAATTTAGCCCTGATTCAGTATTTCTTTCTCCATGATTTCACATTGAGTAGAAATTTGACAGGATTTAAAACAAAAATTATAGGTGTTATTTTTTATTATGGAATTTTGTACCAAAAATTAAAAAAATGATATTATAGATCTGTTCACTTGCATTGGTTATAATGTCTTAGTTTTTTGTGTATCTTTTTTGTTCCCATGGTTGAAGCATAGCTATTTCATAGAAGTGTTCCAATACTATATGGAAATCATTTAAAACATGATTGAAAATATTTTTAAAGGTTGTTATATAATTATAAATTATGAAGATAAGTTTAAGGTATTCTTAGTGATTTATGACATTTATAGTATTCACAACACAAATAATATTTTTGAGGAAGAGGTGGCCATAAAATTCAACTAGTCACATACATAGGCTTTAGATATTGTAAGACTAACAAATTTAAAAATAACTTTAGTAATATGCATAGTGGAAAATGTAAATCAAGAGATTATGTTAAAACATTACTAAAAATATTATATGACATGGAATAAAGGTGAGATCCTAAAAATAAATTCAAATTACTCTTACAAAATAGTCCCACATATTATTAATAACAATTTTTCCATTGTTTAATTTTTTATTAGAATTTATTGAACCATTATAATCAATGATGTCCATAAATGAGTGAAATAATACATTTTCCCATTGTATAGAAGAAGATATTCATATTATTCTTATCTTGTTAGAATGGGCATGTGCCCATTCTACACAAGATTGGAATATTATCAATAAGATATTCAAGCAATAGTGGGTCCCCATTTGATTTCATAAATTGGGGTGTCTGAATACCATCAATGAGATATTATTATAAATCAAGAAATGATGTTAAAATATTACTACAAATATTATATGATAAGGAATCAAAGTGAGACCCAAAAAATAAATTCTAATTACTTGTACAAACTAGTCCCACATATTATTAGTAAGACTCTTTCTATTGTTTGATTCTTTATTATAATTTATTGAGCCATTAAAATCAAGGACATCTATAAATTAATGAAATAATACATGTGCCCATTCTATAGAAGTTGTTGTTCATATTATTATTATCTTGTTTAAAATTGGCATGTGCCTATTCTACACAAGATTGTAATACTATCAATGAGATATTCAAGCAAAGTGGGTCCCCAATTGATTGCAAGAAGTGAAGTGTCTTAGTGAAAGTTGTTTAAACAAACTACCAGGTCTAATTCTCCATGGAATAACATTGGTTATAATTGATTATACCATGAATGGAATATGTAGTTATCCCCTCATTGAAGAATACCATGTGGATGTTCATATTATTACTATTTTGTTTAAAATGTGCATGTTCCCATTGTACACAATATTGGAATACTATCAACAAGGTATTTAAGAAATAGTGGGTCCCCAATTGATTACATAAAAGAGAGTGTTTGAGTGGGAAGTTATTGAAAAAAACTTTTGAGTCCAAGTCTCCATGGGATGCCATTGGTTATAATCGATTATTTCATGAATGACATATGAAGTTGTAGGATGCTATGATACTCTCTAAAGGTTATACAATATAATATTATGTCTAGTACTCCACTAAATAATCCCTCCATTGACCTTATGTTAAATAAAAATAGAAACCATGTGTGTTTTCATATTATTCTTTGTTCAAAATGGTCATGTGCCCATTCTACACAATCATGAAATACTATCAATTGCTAAAAAACCTTATCTTGGTAGATTAGGATTAGTTGATAAATTCTTAATGTCTAAGGTAAAATTAGGAACAAGCCCATTATAATAAAGATATAAAATATCATCTCCATTTTATTACAATGCATTATTAATACCAAATAAAATAATATAAATTTAATATTACATAGACACATGTCATCCTCATGGATAGACATTTCAACTCTTACTCTCTGTGGGATGCCACTAGGTATAATATATTATAACACAAATGACATATGTAGATGTCTGATGTCGTAGTACCATCTAAAGGTTTTGTCATATACTTTAACCCATGCTCATAATTTAAATGGATTACATAGAATAAACACATGCCAATTTTACACAAGATATAAATATTAGATTCTTAATTAATAATATTATTAAAATAATGTTAATATCTTAGTTTAATGGGGCATAACATGATCAATTATTGATCTATGCTCATAATACAATTAATATATAATTTGTGTATAAAGGGCATACTCAACTTATTAATATGTTTCTTAATTAAAAAATGTAGATTCATGGACACATGACCATTATATACATGTAAATCCCATTTTATTTTTAATCTATAATATTCATGATACACTACAAGACCTCTATGTTATAGGTGATTGCACTCATTCTAAATAGGTTAAAAAGAATCAAATCAATTAAGAATCAGATCTTCTTATCTCAATGTGTATAATACATGCCTATACTTATTAATAAATTCTGATTCTAGAAGCACTAAATATCAACAACTCATTATAAAGTAGTAGTGAACATTCAGAGAGGAATAAGTGTTATTGTTAAAAATAAATCTCTTAACTATTTTTTCATTTGAAAATAATTTTGTATATAAAAATGAATCAAAATTTGAAAGAAAGTTTACATTATCATCAAGGAGATATTTCATAATATTTCATAGTAATGATTTCAAAATTTTATATTCTCTATCTTAGAGGAGAAAAAAGTCATTACAAAGTAGAAAAGGAGTTAGTTTCTATTAATTGTGTTTCTATGGTATGATAATTACATACAGATAAAGTGAAGTTGGTGGGGATTGCACAAGGACTCATTAGCATACAATATTAATTATTTTTTCATGAAAACTACATCTATAAATAGATAAGATTCAACCAAGACTTGGAAAATAAAGATGGAAGTGAGGAAGGGATAAATAAGGGGATTATTTAAGGACTCAATTTATGATTCTTTTTTTGCCTAAAATTATATTTGTAAATAACTTAGTAAGACTAAAAAAGGAGATTACAAGGAGTTTACATAAGTATTTTTTATTTTTATTTTTTATGTCAATACTTTTTTAGGTTTAAATTCTAAAAAGGAAACCAATGTTTAAGTGAGTCTGATTATAATTGACATTTTAATTTAAAATTTTAATGTCATTTACATGCTATAGATATAAGGAAGAAGATACAAGTAATTTTCAAAGAATAAGGAATTAAAACATGGTAGTATGTTGTAGTTCTTGCTCTTTGTGCGAATAGAACTTGATGTATTTATTTTTTCCAACTGAATACAAAACTTTGATGTTATATTTATTCTTATGTGTTTTTTTTGATATTATATTATTATTATGTCATTCAATGCTGTTTCAATTGGCTCTTGGATGGATGATGGTATCCCTAAAACCCAAATATATGTATATTTGCACTATCTATAATCTCTATGATGGTTTTTAATATAATCCCTAAACCCAACTATCTAATTATACTATCGATGGGCTCCTCAATGGATGGTGGTATCCCTAAAACCCAACTATCTCTATCTATTTGTACTATCGATAGGATCCAAGATGGTTGTTGGTATACTTAAAATTTGACTATTTATATTTTATGTAGTTTTAATAGGCTCCCAGATGGATGGTGGTATCCTTGAAACATAACTCTCTATCTATTTATAATGTCTATGCAAATATGCTCTCATTCACCTCTCTTTCTGCATATCCTATAGTTTTTTTTCTTGCTTGAGAATAAACTAACGAAACCTGATTCTTTCAATACTAAAAAAAAACTAATGCATCCGACTATGGAAAAATGCTAGCTAACATCCAAGGACGATAATTTCAAATTTTTAAAAAAACATGCTGCAATAATTGTCGAGCCTATTTTGAAATTTGGAAAACACCCCACCACAAACTTTTGAGATATATCCTGATTTAACAATTATTAATCTCATGAAATATAACATGGTACATGTTTGATTTTAACTCTATATGTTAGAGTAGGAGGCTTTTCAATATGACATGATTTCAAAGTTGAACTTATTTGAGATGTGCTATAAATTAATTAAATATCTTGTGTAGTACCCACAAAATATTTTTGAAATGTCCACAAATATATCGAGGAAAATAATTATTCCTAATAAAATATATAACTATAAATAAAACTAATTGTAGAAATTATTTTAACATATACCTTTAATATATTAATCAAACAATTAAAAATAAATAAGATTGTTGATATTTAAGCATTGTATTTTGGTAAAATTTCCACATTTATTAGTTTTGCAATTAAAATAGACATACCCTTTGAGTGTGTACAATATTAGTAGTATTAAAATAAATTTGTAGAATTTTAGAAAAAATATTCCAATATGAAATATTATAAAGTGTACTTCAAATAACATCTTTAACTGAACTATTAAGGATATCATGCTTCAAATCCCATTTTGATTTGAAAGTTATAAGGAAAGTGCATTTGATTTTCTTTGAATAATGCCATAATTTAAAGAAAATGGGGATACCAATGATTTTATTTAAATTTAAATTCAATTTGGTGGTTTGATCCTCCCATTTATTCCATAATATGGACTACCATTTCCTTTGCCTAACCCAAGATCTCATATTTATAATAATGTTTTGATAAATTTCTAATTATTTTTTACTATTAACAAATTAATTGATGCCATGTAGCAAGGACAAGAAGTTGAGTTGTACGTGAAGTTAAAAATACATGT
Organism: Torreya grandis; assembly: GCA_037957365.1. Taxonomy (NCBI): domain Eukaryota; kingdom Viridiplantae; phylum Streptophyta; class Pinopsida; order Cupressales; family Taxaceae; genus Torreya; species Torreya grandis. The sequence continues at coordinate 708,928 of JARHVA010004698.1, read as the reverse complement.
ACATAGAAGGGGTTTAAATGACTGGAGTCGTGTATGGATTGGCTACTTAAATATGCACTCAGATAGAAATTTTCATCCTCATATAGAACACTTCAATGATCTCCAATATACATCACCTACTAGATTTGGCCATTGTGACATAACATTTTAATTTTTCCAATTAGGGCCTAGTTTCCCATTAAGTTAATTCCTAGAGCATGGTAGATGCATGGCCATATCATCATTTAGACTTATAATTATGTAGATGGGGCACTTGGTGCTCCTTCATTTGACTAGGCTCTCCTAGGTTCTAACAAGTATGTCAGATCTAAGAGACTGACATGCCTGACATTGGGGAGAGCTCATTGGTCCACTCCTAGAAATTCAAACCTCTAGACCATATAACATCCTTTGATTCAATCAAGGTCTCTTAGGATATGACATCTCTATCAAATCTATGAGACAGACCATTATAAATTTAAGGTGCCATAATTGGCTATAACTTTGATAGGTTGTAACATCTCTATTAGAAATCCACATGCCACACTTTGATTCAACCTCTCCTACGTAAAATGACAAATAAGACTAATTAAGAGAAAATATGTGTAATAGATTTAAATGATCACTTGGCTACTATTTAACCTCTTCAGGATGCCATGTAATACCTTAGGAGACTGAGACTTTGTGAGCCTCAAATTGAAAACAAACCTATAAAAAATTTAATGAATTGAAATATTTTAAGAAAGAAAACACCTGGTTTATTTTAAGATTATATCCAAGACCCAACTGAGTTATCTTTGAAGGTCATGTGGGATTTCAACAGTGGTCATCTAAACATCACAAACACTTACTATGATTAGAAATCTAGGGTGAATAAGGGACCTTTATGATTCTCTTATAAAGGAGTTGATTATAGTGAGATTGAGTCTCAGAACTGAAAATTTGATCATTTTTTAGAGGGGTCACCCTCTTCTCCAATGAATGGGGGTGTGTTGGCCACAAAAAAGCTCAAATACAATAATAAAAACTTGATATCAATAGATACATGTCATCCTTGTGCATATACATTTTACGTCTAATTCTATGTGGGATGTATCTAGGAATAATCGATTATACGGTGAATAACATATGTATTTGGTTGATGTTATAGTATGGTCACAATGTTATATGGTAGGATATTATGTCTAGTACTCCACTACAGAATCCCCCCAATTTTGTGTTATAGAATATTGAATATAAATTGGATGTTCATATTATTATTATCTTGTTTAGAATGGGCATGTACCCATTCTACACAATATTAGAATACTATAAAATGTCAACATTTTTTATGCTATGTAGAATAGGATTAATTGATAAAATTCTTATTAATGTCTTATTTAATTTAAAGAAGTCAAAAGAATATTTTTAAAAAGATATAAAATATCATCTCCATTTAATTAAAATTTATTGTAAAGACCAAAAATGTTAATACATAATATTATCAACAGACATGTCATCCTCATGCATATATTTCAGGTCTAATTCTTTGTGGGATGGTTTTAGATACAATTGATTATAAGGTAAGGAACATATGTAAATATATATTGTCGTGGTACCATCACAAGGTTCTATATTATACTATTATGTCTAGTACTCCACTCAAGAATACATTCAAGCTTGTGTTACAAATATTGGTTAGAATTTTAGATATTTATATTATTCTTATCTTATTTAGAATGACCATGTTCCCATTCTACATAAGATTGGAATACTATCAGATGCATACTAGCAGTACTCCACTGAAGAATCCCCCCAAAATTGTGTTATAGAATATTGGTTAAAATTTTGGATGTTCCTACTATTATTATCTTTTTTAGAATGGGCATGTTCCTATTTTACACAACATTGAAATACTATCAAGTACATAATGATAGTATTCTATTGAAGAATTCCCCCAAGCTTATGTTATAGAATATTGGTTACAATTTTAGATGTTTATATTATTATTATCTTATTTAGAATGGGAATGTACCCATTATACACAATATTGGAATACTATCAATTGCATATTGATAGAATTCCACTAAAGAATCCCCCAAGCTTGTGTTACAGAATATTAGTTAGAATTTTAAATGTTCATATTATTCTTATCGTATTCAAAATGGCCATGTGCCCAATTTACACAAGATTGGAATACTATCAATTGAATAATGACATTACTCCAATGAATAATCCCACCAATCTTATGTTACAAAATATTAGTTAGAATTTTAGATGTTCATATTATTATTATCTTGTTCAGAATGGGAATGTGCCCATTCTACACAAAATTGGAATACTATCAAATTCATACTAACAATACTCGACTAAATAATCACCCAAGCTTGTGTTATAGAACATTAGTTAGAATTTTGGATGTTCATATTATTTGTATCTTGTTCAAAGTGGGCATGTACCCATTCTACACAAGATTGGAATACTATCAACTACATACTGATAGTATTCCACTGAATAATCTCCCTAAGCTTATGTTATAGGTTATTGGTTATAATTTTGGATGTTCATATTATTCTTATCATTTTTAGAAAGGCCATGTGCCCATTCTACACAAGATTAAAATACTATCAACTACATACTAGAAATACTCCACTCAGGAATCCTCTCAAGTTTATGTTATAGAATATTATTTAAAAATAGGATGTTCATATTATTATTATTATTATTATTATTATTATTATTATTATTATTATTATTATTATTATTATTATTATTATTATTATTATTATTATTATTATTATTATTATTATGGGCATGTGCCCATTCTACATAATATCTTAATACTATCAACTTCATACTAGCATTACTCCACTGAATAATCCCCCAGGCTTGTGTTATAAAATATTGGTTAGAATTATAGATGTTCATATTATTATTATCTTTTTTAGAATGGGCATGTGCCCATTTTACATAATATTGGAATACTATCATCTATAAACATTTCTAATATTATGTAGAATGAGATCAATTGATGAAATTCTTTTTAAATTCTTGTGTAATTTAAATTAGGCACAATCCTATTCTAAAAAAAATATAAAATATCATCTCCATTTAATTATAATTAATTATTAATTAAAAATACAATAATAAAAATATCAATAGATACATGTCATCATTGTACATATACATTTCAAGTCTAATTATCCATGGTATGCCTCTAGGTACAATCTATTATATGATGAATGGCATATGTAGTATTTAGATGTTACATTACCATCGTAAAGTTATACATTATACTATTATGTCTAGTACTCGATTGAAGAATCCCCCCAATATTGTGTTATATAATATTTGTTACAATGTGAATGTTCATATTATTATTATTATCTTATTAATAATTGGAATGTGCCCATTATACATACCATTGGAGTACTAGAATGATAGTAAGATACTAGATTGGCATACAATGAAAAAAATAAGATACTAAAATGATAACAAATCCCACAATCCATAAAATTTCATAAGAATTGAAATTTACACATCCAAATCAAGTCAAGTAGAACTTAGAATTTCCTATTAATTTCAATAGCCAAAATTCTCCTCCTTTTGGGATTGGGAGATTACAAGTATATATAAGCTTGTGATGGGGAAGGCCTCATCTTTTCAATATTTTTCTAGATTTATAAGTTAAAAATAGAACAATGTATTAAACATCATGAACACCATACATGTACCATATTGATTTACTAACATTTAATTCTCCATCTAAAAATATAATATATACATTTAATCCCCCCTTATGTTTAGAATGAGATCCAATTGAGTTGGAACATGCAAACATACATTTATAATTAGCTGATGCTGATGTTATACCACTAGAAAAACTTATAATTATAACACATCTAATATGGACACTAATGTGGATGAAACTAAAGTTGTAATAAAAGTTGGATTTGCAATATAAACTATCACTGAAAGTTAAATTTGTATTGTAATTTGAAGTGGGACATAGGTAGGCCTAGTCTACATATGCACCAATGTGTATTTTGGAAGCTAAGAGCTCATTGTAGGAGTTGAAGACACTTCTAACATAGTGGCCACATTATTTAATTCCTCCCTTTAGAAATGCATATATACCTCCCTCCATAAATGGAGAGCATGACTTGCTTGAATGTCAGCTTCTATGGTCTCAAAATTGACAAAGTTTTTTTGAATAAATAAGGAAGCTTTTCCATCAGTTTCTTGTGAATTCTCAATGTAGCTTTAACGTTAACATATAGTGACTTGGTTCCAATGGTCCTATCCCTTGAAAAATTTACCAATTGAATTATTTCATCTATGGTCTTATAGATCATGCCTTCAATCTCTACTCTAAAACCATCTAATGTTATCCACAAGAGATTCTAAAAAATGGGTTTTAACACCAACTACCTATATGGAGTTGTTATCTAAATTACCCTCAATTCAGTCAAAATGGAGATCATGCCACCTTATTGGTTTGTAAAATACTACATGAAGGTCCACATCTCCTAATGTCATTCCAATAGGATATCTTTTTATTATAATTTAATGTCATGCCCACATTGCTTAAATAGTAGTTATTAAATTCAAGTGGGCATAAGCCCTATTTCTAGTTTCCTAGATGATAAAACTTAACTTTCCATCAATGTATTTCATTTTATTAAATAGTTGGAGAACATCTCCCCACTTAGGTTAATAAATAGATTTTACAAATCTTATTATGCCAATTTCATCAAATAACTTCCTATCTACCCCATGTAAATGATCCATAATCTCCTTGAGAGAGTAATTTATGCATATCTATTGATTCCTTTAGATAGCCTTGTCAAAAATTATGAAAATTTAATTAATAACCCTTATGTGGCATCCAAAAAAATATTAGGATCTTATCTAATCCTCTCAAGATCTAAAGGATCTATCTTCCTTATTTTAGTTAAAGATAAGATGTTTTCTTTATATTCTAGCTCCACCTACTAAACCTTAACAATCACAGTCTTCCTTTTGACCTTTCTTAAGGTGCTTATTTTCCTATAAAAGTGTAACTTGACTTAGGTTACTAATGGATGACCATATATTTCATACCCATATTTTCCTCCTATTTTAATTACCTGATCCATGAGGGGACATTTAAGGTAATTTACTATTTTATTTGTGCAATAGGCTGAGCTAGATAGGATGTTTTTGTTGACCTAGCTCATTCAATAATTAGAGGGGGTAGAAAAGGAGGCAACATATTTCCAAGATATGATTTACCTATTATAGGAAAAGGAAGAATAAACTTCCTCCATTTAGTAACCTACTTTTGAACCTAGTTTATTGATGATGAATAAAGATTTTCTATCTTCCTTGGTGATATAAACTACCATGGAGTATGATTGAGGAGCTTGAATAATCAACATATCTATCTGGGAGGTCCCACCAGGGGGAGTGGCCATTATGTAAAAAATTGAAGCAGACACTAATTTTTTTTCAAAATGTGCTTTAGTGCTAGGCCCATGGGTTTGAGTAATATTTCTACTAAATAATGAATAGGTCACCGGGGTATTAATTGTTTTTGTAAATAGTTGATAATAGAAGTCTAGGTGAGCCCTATATTCATAATTATTGTGAGGATTTCCCCTATAGTAGTAGTATGATATATAGTTTACAAAATGAGCAATATTAGTGATGCAACAATAGCCTGAGGTTGGGTCATTGAGCTTAATGAATGTAAAGAATCCAAAGAATTGGTTTTACTAACAAAAACTAGAGAAATTGACACCATAGTTATAGAATGTGGAATTCTAGAATTTATAATAGTATTAGGAACATGAATAATGTCTAGGGTTTCTTGAGGTGGGGAGACTGGGGGTATATATGGGTGTTACCCCTAAAATGTAGTATGTAGTTGTGAGTGTGCCTCTCCAACTATATCTCCCTTTTGGTCTAATAATGACTTGGTAGTAATTGAACTATTATCTCCCCTACTCACATATATGGTTTAAACCATTAATTTTTTTTCTCTTGATTGATTTCTCTTCTAAAAGAGTTATTCATCCTTTGAGTTAGATTCAATTATTTCAATTATGGAACAAGACTTAATTTCCATCCCAAATATTCATTCTTATTAATTATCCAAACTTATTTATTCTTCCTCACTATCATAGACATAAATAGGGTCTATTATCCTTAATACTTTCATTCTATATCCCCTCTCTAGAGGCTTTTGCATCTTCCTCCTTTACTTCCAATTTTTGTAGAGAAATGGGTGGGGTCTTGGGATTCCTAGTATAGGTCAAAATTGTGTTTAGGAGTGGTAAACGTTGGCCCAATTGAAAGTGAAATGGAAGATGGATATACATAAGTGGAAATAAGTGATTATATAATGGGAATGGTAGGCATTGTTTATGGCATGATAGGTGGTAATGAAGTGACCAAATTTTTAACTAGGGAAATTATGAGCAGTGAAGAAAGATTCCTAGTAAAATATGGTATTATTGTTGAGGGTATCAAAGTAGATGAAATAACAAGAACCTAAGAAAAGAAAGAAGGAATAATTACCTACTATGTAATAGTTAGTGGAGGCATGGGAAACATAGAGAATACATTGGTTACTCTAATAGGGCTTGCAAGCATTTCTTCCTCAACTCTATCTTGTAAAGAAAATGTAGTAGTTATATATGCCTAAGAGGTAGGAGGACTGCTAGTTCTATCTTCACTATGAATTGCCCAAGATGGGCCAGCTTCTCATTATGTTTCCCCTTCCACCTAAGGAGGAGTTCCACGGATGGGTTTGGAAATCCATTGTTGCTTTGCCATCCTCTTTCCATCGTAATAGTGGGATCATATTGGATCTATTGCACTATTATCATAGGCATAATAGATTTCCCCATCTTGATGGCCACCTTAGAGTCATCTTCAAATTTAGTGAATATGATATATTGTTTATATGATTGATTTATATAATTAATTCTCACCCTAACACCATATTTCCTGAGGTGTCATCTAGCATTTCCTCTTTGATTTGAATTATTGAAGGTTACCTATTTAAACCTATAATGAGTCCTAATTTTCCTGATAATTGATCAGTGCTACCATCATTCATACTACATTTGGACAATGATTAGGGGGTGGGATGGAGGAATAATTACTTTACCTTCATATCAATGTCAATGCAATCAGCTAATTGGGTAACAATTTCTTACTCAACCACCTTATCTAGAATAATCCTTGAGAGGAGTAAGAAGTATGCCTTTGTGCCCTCAATCCTAATCATAATATGCTTAGGATATAGACACTATTTATCTATATTTATGATAGCCTTATTTATATGATCTAAGAGCCTATGAATATTCTTCCCATAGATGGATTGATGCACTATGGGATAAAAGGTATCAGTTACCCTTTTTATAGTCTTTCTAAATATGTGAATATGAAGAATATTAAATTCATCACAAACCTTGTTATGAGGGTACTCAGTGGATATTTTCTAGGGTTGATCATGAGATTCATGTGTATTTGTAGTTATTTCATCCACCATGAAGGACATCATATAAAAATTCTTATATAGAAAATTATGGTAATGGTGAGGTTTAAAATTAGATTGGAGCTGATAATTTCTCCTAGGACTATGATTTTTCTAGGATTTAAATTTATATCCAATAATTAGACCCATACCTCATTAATGTGAGCAATGGTTTGGAGACCAAATATCCTTTTAATTAGGGACATGGTGATTTTTACCCCTAGGCTCAAGGTGATGATGGGAATAATATATATATATATATATATATATATATATATATATATATATATATATATATAGGGCCTTGTAATATGAAGTTATTGGGGATGCCAACCTATTCTAATATGTTGTTGATGATGTTATTTATCTAAATCCATGCATTCACCATTTCTTGTATATATTTAATGTTTGGTGGGAGAAGCCTATTGTATTTTTCAAATTCATTCCCAATGATGTACACTAATGGTGTTTTACTTAATCTAAAATGCAATATATTTCTAGTAACATTGCCATTAAATAAAAAATCATATAATAAGTCAATGAAAGGAATTACCTCTAGTTTTATTAATTAATTATGAAGATCAACCACCTTAATTATAAAAATTCATCAATGTATCTATGGGTGAAGAGGGAAAGTTGATCATTTGCTTTATAAGGCTTGACTAGGTCAAGCCCAAATCTCAGAATAGTGTTTGAATTCATGATGCAAAGATGTTTAATAAAATGTAATATCTATAAATTCCTCTAAACATGTAATGAATTAAATAGAGGGAATTTTGGTTTAAGATGAAGAGTCAATTGGTGTTGTTTGTAAAATCCTAGCTCTGTGAAAATATTTATCAATTCTTGGTCTTAATTGAATTTTAGATTCATAGTATTTTTTTTCACTTGGATTTTCACCCCTTGAGGAGATTCATATCTCTCCTCATCTAAGTGGCACAATGGAAACATATCTCTTGCTATGGGTAACAATTTAGTGAGATGAATCTCTAGAAAGGATAGTTCCCTTGATGCACTTTTTGAAACACTCCTATTTATCAACTTGGCATGAAAAGGGTTAAGAAGACAAACTAAGAAAACTAAAAGATGATGAACCAATATTTAATTTCCTCATAATGAGTAAAACTATACTACTTAGAGCAAAATAAATCCTTCTTCACACAAAACTCACAACATAAGACACATTATTACATCAATGTTTCATAAGCTAGGTTCAAAAGGTATTTTGATAATTAGGAGGGGAATGAATGATTAATTGAGAGAATATAGTCATGAAAAAATTATAATACACTTATACACTTGAAATATAACACTAACAAATACCTATAATAATTACTCTTCTACACACTTGGTGAATAATCAAGGATAACATGCTAGAAAAGATCATCTTTTACTAGACAAGACCAACAAGATTGCAACAACACTCAATTGTACAGCATGTAAGTAGGAAAATTAAATTGTTTTATTTATTCAATAGACATTTAAGTTAAAAATTGGCTAGGGTTTCACCATCAACCAATGTAATCTATCCAAAAGAGCCAAAAAGGTCAATATTTATAGCATTTGAGAGAGAGACAAGACAAGGGAAGTCCAAAGGTCACTTAGACACCTATAAAGATGAGAAAAGAGGTTAAATTTACATGATAAAGAGATGTGAAATGAACAATTCAATGTTAGAATGTCCAAATGTCCATAAAAGTCATGAAACTTATGAAAAATGGCATGAAAATCTTTATTTTAGGTTAGAAATTTACTTTCATGATTTGGACCTATTTGAACATCACAAAAATAAATAGGGATATGTCTGGTGATTGGAGTGAGAGGGAAGGATTTTAGACATGCCTCTCCATGCATTTTTTATAGTCATACTTATTTGAAAACTCCAAGAAGGAAGCCATCACTGACTGTAGTCTAAAAAATTCCTCTTCTATATCACTCATCACACTTGGCCTCAAAATTAGCATCATTTTTACATTAAAATCTATGGGATGGAGTGGATTATACTTGGAAATACCCTATATGACATTATACTACTTAGATTCACCTTACAAGGACATTCACTTGAGATTTTCACACTTCTCACCCTTATGTTCACTATTCTAGTTTTGACTGGCTGAGATGAGATCTCTACTCTGGATGATTAGGATATTTTTCATGTAATAAAATTACCATAGGGAGTTATTACAATTCCATTATTCCTCCAAACTTGATTTCATCTCTTAGAACCTCCTAGAACCTGTAAAACACAAAAAATGGTCAAAAATACCTTATTTTACACCATTTTCATATAATTCCATACAACTCAAAAGAGAGGAATATTGAGTGAGTCCTCTACAAGGAATAATATATTTTCTAGTCAAATTATGTCATTTGGATACCTTTCCAAGCTTGTTTTCTCCATTGAGTCTTGATTGAGGGTTTAGTAGGGTTTTAGGTAGTATTTAGTATTAAGCTTTGTTCATAAAGATATAACATTGAAATTTCCAAAAAATGCCACAAAATTGATGTTTATGGACCTTAATAACCCCTAAAAACTCCTTTGGTTCCCATGAAAACTCTCAGAGGAGATATGAACACTCGAAGTCACCCCATCAAGTTTATTTCTACCTTTCTTGCATGTTTGGACTCTCTTTGAGCTATAAGTATATTTATTGTAATTTTAATTTCATATGATAATATCATAAATTTATATTTACATCTCATAAACATGTCCCAATCATATGGATATCCTATCAAGATTTAGAAATAAAGATGGACCCCCAATTGGCTCTAGGTCCCTTCAAGGCCTAATGGGCTTAGCAGGCACCTTATTATCTTGGGATATCTAGACTAATATTTTATGTTTGGTATTATTTATTATTCATTTCACACCTCATTAAATATTTAATAACCATCACATAACTTTCCAAGTACTCCTTTTCATCTTTTCCTCTCATTCACCAACTAGGCCTAGTAAAAGCTTGCCTAATTGGATTGTGTGCAAGGGTATTTTGGTCATATTGAGAGGTATGAGATTTAAATAATGTTACATATCACCTATTTTAATTTAATATATCTCAAAACATACTTATATAGTTTTCCCAAACCTTCCATCAAGTTCTGTATCCCTTTCGACCTCATTAGCTTGCTTTGCTAAAACCTTATTTTCCTTGATTGGTTGATCTTCGAGACAAAATAGTGAGGTATATCCCTCTTATACAATAAAAAATGAATATTTTATGATTTTTTAAATTTCTTAATTAGAATTTTACCAAAGGTTTTATGTTTATTCCTTGATTTATGTGCCTAACCAACTCAAAATGCCCAAAAAAGGCCTCTAAAAAGCCTATTTCCTGCACCTTTTTCCTTCCACCTAAGAATGATTTTGATATTATAACTCCAAGATGTTTATGACTCTTTAGAATGTTAATTACTTAAAAATAATGCTTATGAATATTTTAATTCACTCAAAACACTTCTTCACCCTAATATTCTTCTGTTATATTCATTGAGTAACATGGGTCTTCCAGCTCACCTGTACAAACTACTACCCTTGGCCAATAGGAAGAGTGGATGAGAATATTTAATTGGTATTATAGTGTGTAAACCATTAATTATTCAATCATGTATCATCTAAAGTTTATTTAAAACCTTCTCTTAAGCCTACTCACCTCTTACTTTACCCTTACCAAGACTGCACCCTACTTGTAGGTGCATACAAGGTTTCAAGAGGTATGTGTAGATTTGTTTCTTCATTATAAGATTATAAGAAGTTAATAATTAAAATACTAGAGGTTGTCACATTATTTTTTTATCAATCCAAACTCCCTTTTACCCTCTACATGCACCTTGGTTTCTTAATTGAGTCCTTCCCTACTAGACTGAGACATCCTATCTTTAGACTATTATAGGTACACATGAAATTCAAATGAGTTTGTTAATAATATGGAGATACTCTAAATTTAACCATTAGTGCCATTTGATAACTTATTACACACTATGTTTACCTTTTATGCTCTTTGGGTTCATAACTAGGTTTCTTCTTACCATGATTGAGACACCCCTGTTTATTGATTCCTATAGGTGTGTATGGATGTGTGTAGTTAGTGAGATTGCTTATTGTGATTGAGAACATACCTTGAACCAAATTTGGTAAAAAATACATGATTGAACTTTCACTCAACTTGAGACTCCTAAAACACCACTTGGGCATCAAAATTGAGTCATTGTAATATACCCTACCATAGGTTTCCTTTTTTCATATAGATGGACCCCTATAGGCATCCATAATCTTGAAAAGGTATGAGTGAACCTTATAGTGATTGTCTCCATGTCATATTTATACCATTTCACTATTTGAAATGTTCTAGCCATGAAGGGTGTGTTCATTATTTCTCCTTTGTGTCAATAGGTCATTCACAACTATAAGCCTATAGATGCTAATGGAGTATTTTAGTATTTTTAAGGATATATTTAAGGCCCTTAATTTCCATCCTATACTCATTTCTTGACTGTCATATTTGGCATGAAAACTTTCTATGATAGGGGATACACTATTTACCTAGCTAGATGCCTTAAAACCCTTTACCACCATGTTTTAAGATGTCCAAAAAAATCCCATTGACCTATATTTTGACATTTTAAGGAAAGCTTCCCTAAAATTAGTCTCTTGTCTCCTCAACATGGTTACACACTTATTTTTTCCCTTTTGACAATTTATATAGGTCTTTCATGTCTTTATTATTATACCAAGGCCATAAAGAGGTGTCAATTTGCTTCATCTTCTCCATACAAACATCTTAGTCCCCTATTTAGAAACCTATAGGTGGATATTTTGGTGCACAAATAGTGAGTTGAATATGAGCAGTATGAAAACTATCCATGACTATGAACTTTGTATGATATCATCAAACATGTCAATACAATTGTAGTAATCTTAAGAGATTGGAACCATATCAAGGTTTTTACCTCTTAGCATGATGTTATTAATGGCTCATGTAGGTGTGTATTAGGTTGTGTTTAGATAGTGCATGTGGAATTGAGCAACAAGGTGGATAAAAAGGGCTCATAGGCATATCAAACCTATTTATAACCTATCAAGTACATTATTTCCACCAATGAAACCTTGAAACAAGTTCTAACACATATTTTCCAATGTGAAAACAACTTGCATATATATGGAATGGAGCAAGCAGAAGCATCTCCTAACTATTTGACATGGTGAATGAGCATGTGATCAAACTTACACTTTCCCAAACATCTGAACAAACTCTCCTCAACTCATAATGTCTTGGACAACTGATACACCATGAATGTAACTCCATGAACAAGATAAACAAGCTCACACATGTGACTATAATTGAAGTTATGCATGGAGTTGACTGTGAGAGATGGTAAGACTACAAGCTACCTAAAACATGATATGGTGAAATGAAAACATGGAAATATGTATTTATATGACCCTAAAACCTATGTAACATCATTTCTTAATTACATGAAACCTCTATAGGCAAAAAACACTTTGTAAACAAGAACTTTGACTAAGACTGCACATGGTGACACCTTCATATAAAATGGACTAGGTTGCTCATCTAAACATTGTGAAACATAAAACCAGGTGTGGATACCATATGATAATGTATAAAACATCCTTAGGAGTCAACATCACTAACTAGTTCATATGGATTTGACCAAAATGGAGAAAAACTTATAGGGTGTATAAAATAACTAGCAAAAAATTATAGTCAACTTTAAAATGATTATTCATAAAGCATAATTGATAAATAATTTCATTCTTTATATGGAAATTAAGGTCTATGAGTGTAGTATCACCTCCCAAGAGAACTTATCTTGAAACTTCTTGAGCTATCCGTACTAAGCACAAACCTGAAGGTAACTTTTGTATGTCTCAAAATACAAATACGTAGAATGGTTTTGGATTTAAAAAGGCACTTATAGAATAAACCAAATAGTTATATGAGTTTTAAGAAGGTGAGGAATCCTTCCATGATCTTCTCCCATATGGTACACTTCCCCATGGGCTATACAAGTGCCATTTGCTCTTTTTTTTAGTTGGTTTCTTGGATTTCATTTAGGAAACATATAATAGTCTTATGTAACTAACATCCATAATAGTTAAACTGACCTCTTCAATTTTTATAAGGAAAACAGACGTCTAGGCAGCTTGGGAACCATGTAACTTGCATTAATGACCCTTAAAAGCCCACTAAAAGACTCAAAATGATAAATAATCTAATGAAACCATGACTAAGACTATAAATACATTAGATAACATCAATTAAACCTTAATATATACTATGAAAAATATTTATACCCCTATAACATCTTAAAAACTAATTTTATAGGGGTCTAAGTTTGACTTAAAAGTCAAATTGGGTCAATAATATGTACTTGGACTCTGAGTTCATAGTGCTCTAGATATCTCGATGGAAATGTATCTATAATGAAAGTGGAAATTTAAAATATATTTCTTTGGATATGTTGGATATGAGACTTAAATTAATTAATTTTTTAGTTCATGTAAATTAATTATAGCAACCTCTTTCTTTTAATTATCTTTTATTTGATTTTCACAAAATTGACTTATGTGGCATTTTAATGTTATGGGGCCCTTTTCATGAGTTATAAGATGCTTAATCATTATAATATAATATTTTTCTCTTTTACAATATTTGGAAATTTATCTTGGTGTCTTTATTATTTGTTTATGTTTATACTGAGGATGCGTGTATTTATATTGATGTTATGTAGTTGGTAGAGGTCTAGTCTATTTGTACTTTTCTCCTTCAAGCCATGGGATGGCAAGATGAAGACATGTGGATGGATTATGTTACTATATTTTATCAAGATATTTTGTAAAATTACCTCAATTGATGTTTTTTCCATGGTTCTAAGCTAGTAGGATGATGAAAGTAGTAATATCTCACTACTCCTTTGAGAATTTACGCTTCATACGTTGTGTATGGTGCTACCAGGTCATCAAGCTAGTGAGATGATGAAACATGACACTATCTCACTACTCCACCTTCCTAGGGTCTTTTATACATATGTCTATAATGATGCCAGCTCTTGGTTAATAGGATAATGACTTGTTTATTTTAGCTTTATGCTTAGGTGAGAAGAATGTTACCATGTGTCAAGGATGGGCTCTAGGATTTTGTTTGGGAAATGAATAAGTGTGAAACATTCTATTTAAGATATAAAAGGATAACCACCCACTAAATTCAATAAAAAACTAGCCCCGCGAGCAATATAAAATCACAAGAACATATATGTAAGAATTTAATGGAAACCAAAGGTGAATAGTAAAGCATGTAATGTAGCTTAGGCATAGATTCAATATTTTTAGTCATGAAAAAACCTTGAAATAATAAAATATTTTTGAATTAAGTTTGAGTAAATAACTTGAACCCAAAATAACCAAATGAATTTCTTAAGCATTATAAAAACTTGTTTGCATTCAAGCTTCTTCAAACGTTAAAAATGGGTTGTGTGATAAGGCACAATAAATGGTGAATCAGAGGGGAAAATACTCCTAAGTATTTTAAGAACCTATAATTTCAATAATGTATCATAAGAAAACTTTAGCTCTCCCCAAGCTTGTGCTAAAGGATATTGGTTAGAATTTTCGGAAGTTTATATTATTTAGAATGGGTATGTGCCCATTCTACAAATGATTGGAAACTATTAAATTCATATTGGCAGTACTCCACTAATGAATACCCCCAAGATTGTGTTACAAAATATTATTTAAAAATTGGATGTTTATATTATTCTTATCTTGTTTAGAATGGGCATGTGCCCATTATACACAAGATTGTAATACTATCAATTGTTAAATTTTTTATGTTTTAGAAAATGGGATTAATTGATAAAATTCTTAGTAATTCCATGTAATTTAAAGCTATCTTAAATCCATTCTAAGAAAGATATAAAATTTCATCTATGTTTAATTATAATTCACTGTTAAATCTAAATACAATAAGCTAAGGGTTATTTAAAAATCATTTCCTTAATATTCTCTCTATCCATTTACACACCACACCTACATCCCATTTTAAACAACATCAAATGGGTATTTATAAATTAGAAAAAACCCCACTCAAGTTACATTATTAATAAAATATATATGACAAGCCAATGATCATTTCAAAAAAAGAAGTGGTAAGCCATCACAATGAAATCCTTTTATCAAGCTTAACAAACCCAATATACTCTGTTATATATTCATGTTCATGATCCCCTCTCATGAACCAGTGCTATATTCACATTTGGTTAATAAATGATGATTTCATTAATTGATTTATAACAATATTCACTTCATCCACACTTATTTATGTCTTGCACTTTTGTTTGAGTCCTACATCTTTCATTTCTCATTCTATATTCTTATTTTCGACAACTCAAACTTCTAAAACATAGTATTCCATGCATCTCCTAAACCTCTCTCTTTCATTCCATTCTTGTACACACTCTTATTCCAAAAAACTTTGAAATTTAAAGATAAAATTTAGGGTCCAACATCACCCCATGCAAAACTGATCATCCTATACTATGTTGCAGTTTCCTCATAATTCAAAAACTTAGGACGACCTCTTGAACATGGAATTTGAGATCCTCCAATTGGTTGAGGTTATTATAAATATTATAAGTAATTATTTACACCTCAACTCATAGCTTCTTCATCTCCCTAGGTTGCTCTAAAAAATTATCAGCTTCAGTTGTCAAATTTTCAAGCTAAGTAGTGACAACCTTATGGAGCCTTGTAGGCTTCCTATGACTCATTGTTGTAAATGAATATTACAAAGTCACAAATTTTATAAAAATATTTTAATATAATGATTAGGATAAAACCATGTATAAATACTATCTAGTTTTACTTAGAAGGTTGGTGGTGGTGGTGGTTGTAATGCTAATCTTGTAATTGTAATATTGAAATTAGTTGTAACCCTGATGTGCATTGTCATATGTATATGGTGATATTTGATATGCAATGGAATAGAATAAATGTGATATTAAAACACTTATTTTAGTCTTATTATGGAAATAAATGGTACTACAACTCTTTTTCTTGATTTGTGCCCATCTTTTTGTATGATGAATAGTTTTACTATGATGTTTTGGCTAGAAATATGCACTTATTCAAGCATCCTAGTATAACAAGATGGATGCATATAACATTATGTGATATAAATAATGGGAAATTATCTTAAATGCATGTTTTTATTTATCACATGAGATCATTTCTTATGTGATATTCCAGTGTACTATCTCATTGGACTTATGATTATCTTTAGAAAAATGATTAGGATAATGTTAGGAAATGTTTAGTCCTCACATTAATTTGTGTGAATAATTATGAAAGTAATAATTAACTATTAGATTTATCTGGGTAGATTATATTTGGTTGTCATAATATTGTCACAAAATATTTAGAATATAGATTAGTTGTTAGAATATATTATTTGGTTAGATATATTATTGTATGTTACAACAATATTATGCATATAGGAGATTGCATAATCATAGGGATATGGTGAGATATTAGTAGAGATATGATAGCCATGATTATAGGCATAATTTATTATAAATATTTAATTCCTCTAATGAATATTTAATATATAAATAATTATGGTATGAGAATATAACTTGTTATTTTAATTATTCTATGTTTGGCTCCATTATTTATGTTAATCATATATAGATCTAAAGCAAACTCATTATATGGTATCCGCGCAAGAGGATCCTATAATGGATCATTGAGTTTATATCTCATGGAAGGTTAAACAATTAATGAGGGTCAATCATAATCCTATTTGACCTTATGTATGATAGTTTTCATGTGAGAAAAATTAATTTATTAGTTTTTAGGATACTTTGGTGTGCATAGAGTTAGATTGAGTAAGATAAAGGTTGATAATTTTTATTAGATAATTGTGGACAAGAAGGAAATAACCCAAAGTTTTGAAAGTGTCTTATAACATATTTTTCATATTATCATGCTCATGAATCTAAAAGTAGACATGTGTGATCTTAGTTGTGCTCAATTCCTTGTGAAGATTCATACAATTTCAAAACATAGATAAATTTATATTACCACCCAAAAAGCATGACCAAAAATGATTGTAATAAATTTTATAGATGAATATTTTTAATATTTTACTTTAATATTGTTGGCATCATTGATGAGCATACATCTACAGCTAGTTTCCATAGTCTTGCACAACCAATTTACCATGCATTTGTTTAGCCAAAACATAAACTGTAGTGCATATGTATGTTGACACTCTTATTAGTTAATAGCTACTAAATTCATTCTATAAACTCCCACATAGTCTTGACTCAAAATTGCACAATTTAATTCCATTTATCCATAATGAATCTATATATATATATGAAGGCAGTGAATGATCATATGCCACCACTATAAGTTTGAAAGAACCTCTTCAAATGTATTTGGTGTGAAGAATTTAGACTTATCCTTGGATCCTTCAAAATTTTATCCTTAAATTCTTCTCACCTCCCATGGATCTAGTCTCTATACAAACAATAACCACTAACTTCAACATTACACTCACATGTTTTGTATAAAGGTATTGGGTTTTTTATTTTTTAGATATAGTCGTGTCTCTTTATTGATTATTAGTAAGTTGATATTTTTAGTATATTATCCTCAGTTGAGTCAAATAGTTAATAAAATTTATTTAGGTTTCAAATTTATTTGGTATTTTAATGCCTTTAGCTTTAGTTTTAGGTTTAACATATTTAGTTTCTTTTTTATTTTGTTTTTTTAAGAGTACACAGGTATTACCAAAAATTGCAATTCAAAGGTATATTTTTATATGTACAAAAATTTATAAGTGTCAAAGGTTTTATTTTTTATTTTTTGTATTTTTTAAGTTGAGTCATTTTTAATTGAGACCAACTTAATGTATGTCATAAATGGTAATATTTGGTAGTAAAAAGATTCAAAAATGTCAAAAGAGTATTTTTTTGAGTGTGTCAAAATTTTAAAAGTCAAATGTAAAATCCTCTTGTATGGATGAAATATCGGGTAAACCTAACATCTTGTTAAAATATTAAAAATTATTGGGGGGATTATCTACTAAAACACAACATGCAAAGTCTAAGTTTCAAATCTTCATCAACTGAGTAAATAATGATCAATTGGAGGTTGGAAGACACTAGAGGATGGAGGATTTCTATGCTTCTCATTAGCCACTAATGAATGGGTGATTCTGTTATAGTGGCACATATATATATTTTATTTACAATACTTGTTTGTATGTGTGATTAATAAGAGGTGTATTTCATATTTTCCCACATAGTGTAATGCATAAAAAAGGTGTTAAGGATATATATGAGTGAAAGTTGAATAGATGGTTCCTATTGGTAAGTTCCCACACTATATAGGTTGATGTGGTTCACTCAGTGAATAGTTGATGGTAGATGTACCTATTCAAAGTTTTTACACTGATTTAGTTGATGTGTTATCGATAGTGAATGGTTGATAAAAATTGGATGTGTTCCTTCTTTACTTTCATTAAGTTCTGTGAAACACAAATTACCATGTAAGGTCTAAGGGGGGGAATGTTAGAAAATGCTTAGTCCACACATTAATTCATATGAATAATTATAAAAGTAATAATTCACTATTAGATTTATTTTGGTAGAATATATTTGGTTGTCGTAATATTGTTACAATAATATTACGAATATAGATTAGTTGTTTGAATATATTATTTGTTTAGATATTTTTGTATGTTATAATAATATTATGCATATAGGAGATTACATAATCATAGGGATATGGTGAGATATTAGTGGAGATATGGTCTCAATGATTATAATAATAGTTTCTTATAAATATGTAATGTCCCAAATGAATATGTAATAGAAAAATAATTATGGTGTGAGAATATAATTTGTTATATAAATTATTCTGTGTGCTCAGATCCATTATTTTTGTGTTAATAATATGCAAACTTGAACCAGACTCTTTAGATAAGTCATAATAAACTAAAGGAAAAGATACCAATATTTTGGTTCCATCGTAGTCAATTTGGTTAGGATACTTAGCTCTAACTCAAGAGACCTGATTTCATGATGCATTATGCACCTTTGTAACACTTCATCTCAACCAAGATTTTAGAGATCCACGAGGTTGTTTTTGAAGGACATTATACTGATGATATAACAACATGAAAAATTATCTTAGCTATATTTTAGTGGCCTAACTTATTTAAATAAGCCAAATCTTTTACATGCCAATGTGATATATGTCAGCATGTAGGTAAACCAAAATAAAGGGATGTTATGTCTATTCATCCCATACTTGATCAAGAACCCTTTGATAAATGAAAACTTGATTTTTTTGGACCCATTAATATTATTATTAGGTGCACTGGTGTGTGCTACATCATTATTGTTAGACTATCTCACATGCTAGGCTGAAGTAATGCCTACATGTGATTATACTGATGCAATTACTACTAGGTTCCTTTGGGAAAATATAATCACAAGGTATGTAAGCCATTTTAATTTTAAAAATTGATTATGGAACTCACTTACTCAATGAGAATACACACCCTCTTATCTAAATTCATGCTTATGCAATATAACACCATGCCATACCACCCTAAAGCTAACAACACTACTATATACTTTAAAAAAATCATGGGTCATATATTGATGAATATTTTCAATAACGGTTACAATTATTGTGATGATTGAGTTTCTATAGTTTTATGGGCATATGGAACCACATACAAAATATTGGACAAGAACACACCTTTTAATCTTGTGTTTAGCACTAAATTAGTTATACCAATGGACTTTCTTGTTCCTTCTTTATGCATTGCATGTGTTGGTCAATTGGATGATGAAGAATATGTAAAATTACATTTTGATGCCCTCCTTCAGCTAGATGAAACACACTTTCTTTCACATTAGATTTAAGGAGTTGAGAAGCAAAATCAGAAAGCCTGGTATGATCGACATCTCAAAAACAAAACATTTTCTCTAGGTATGCATGCCTTGGTCAATGATTAGAAGTTTACATGTCATTATATTGAACTTTGAATACATTGAGACGGTATATTCATCATTCATAGCATCTATCTAATAGGTGCATACAAGTTAAGATGGTTAGGTGGACAATTTCTTTTAGGTCATTTTAATGGTAGTCAGTTTTGGGCCTATCATTGTGTAACACTTTAATTTTTTTTAATAAGGTATATGCCACTAGATTAGTTTAGGATTTTCGTTTGTGTTCAAATAAAGTATAACATTGTTCTGGTGCCTTTTTTTGATTTATTTCAACACATGGTTATTTTTTGTTTTAGCACTATCATTTTTATCATTATTACATTAGATCATGCTCATGGTGGACCATAACCATATTTTAGTGTCGGGTAAGTTTCAAGATGAATAAATTAGAGCTAGAGCTAAGATGAATCATGCACATGAGGGGAATTCAAGTGAAAGAACATAAGGATAATAAGGCATGCAAGATGTAGTGCATGACCATAAGTGTGGGAAAAGATCGATAAGGGAAAGGCCATTACGAATGGGTTGAGGGAAAAATTAGTTCATACCTTTGAAAATATATGTTTAAATATTTTTATAGTTGTCATGCACTACAAGAGATTGAGGATGGACTAGGTGCATTAAATTAACAAAGTGTTAATCAAGATGGTAAGCATGCCAAATAGACATTGTGGCATACCATTTGGAGTATTAATGAGTGAAGTAATGGATGAAGGCATGGGAAAGTAAATATTTGGAATTTAAAAAAATTACAGAGTTTAAGTGAAGAAATTTAAAGCTATAGGAAAGTGTGTTCATCAAATTACACTGATAAATTCAAATTAAGGAAATGAGACAAACATCCTAAAAATAAAAAATTAGTGGAACTATGAGTTTGAGAACACTTTAGAGAGAGTTACATATTTTAGGTGTCGATGTCTACCATTAAAGGAAGTTGAAGGAAGGAAACATGTATTCATTTGGGAGAATCAGATGACCATGTCAACATTCATACATACTGAGGGTGACACAACAAAAATAGATTGCCATGAGGAGTGAACCTTTGCAATTAATTCAAGAAGAGGAAGGGTATGAGGGCATAAGAGGACATCATGTTTTGATCTAGGAAGAATTTATTAGTGAGTCTAGTGTGTAAGAAGAAAACTTGGCATAACATGTAAAAGATACATATGTTAGGAACCATGAATTTCACATGAGGGTAAAAATAAGTCAACAACACATCCATCCTCAATTTTAGTTTAAGATGTGCAATACCTTGAATTATTTTTGAATCGTGAAAATTGGCAACCCATGGTTTCTTTTTGTCAGGTGCTTGAATACAATCATCATCAACTTGAAAATAAGGGAGACTTGAAACATGACTACATGATTGATCTATAAAACACCAAGAATGAGGTCTCTTATAACCTTATAGTATTAAATTAACTAAATAATGTTAGGGTGTTCTAGATTTTCAACTTACCTTATTTTGGGAAGCTCATGGAGGTAGTGTAATTTTTGGTCTCACACATTCACAAGGATTATTTTTAATTTGAAAGGACTAGGATGTGATTTACTACCCAATGTATCAAAATGTAATAGGGTTATAATGTTTAGGCACTAAACTTAATGTGTATATGGATGACTAAGCAATAATTGAAAAGATGATAATAACTTCGAAGTAAAAAAAGAGGTTGACACCATGTACATTTCTAGCCTACAAGATCTTGTTATTTAGGTGGTTACATGATTTCCTATGACCAAGCTTGGGGGTAGGGATAGATGGAAAGAGGTTGGCATGGTTCACATATATATAACAAGGCATATGGCTTGGGGGGAAAAGTACACTTATGCTTAGTAATTTGTTAAAAGGATTGTGGTGGATGTTGAGAAGGCTCACCATCTACCAAATCATAAATTTATTTAGGGTATAATTCTTATTTTATTGGTTTTTGATGATATTGGTGTTATAGAATACATTGGTAAATAATTGAATTTGGTTTACTCACTCAAGAATAAATCCCCCATGGAATGGTTCCAACAGTTCACCTACCCAAGTATCATCTCCCCCTCCTAAAAAAAGAAAATGAAAAGATGGTTTGACGAGATGAAGGAAGTCTTTGGAAATGAATGGTACATACCCAAAGAGTTACCTATGAAGATGGGAACTCAAGCTTAGTTTATTTTTATATAACATTATTCACTTGAATGCATTTAGATGGAACACCTGGATAACTTATCAGGATGGTTTAAGCTACCATACACTTTCACTGCTAAGAATTTTAAGAATTTTGTAAATTACATTTATAATGCATGTAAGGTGTGCATTGACACTGAAAAATTTTATGTTGAGACTCATAATTTTTGGAAATTATATGTTGACTTAAGGAAGAATTCCTATATGAGAAAAAATGAATATAATAACACTAATATCAATGCACATAATATTATCATTGGGGACCACATTCATGTGTTGTATTACATGATCAATCCTAATAAGGAAGCTTTAGGAAGCCATCAGGTCAATAGAGAAACCCTTCCCATTCCACTTATAATAGTATTTGAAATAAAGAAACAAAGATATGAGAAGAGTTCAAGCCTTGATGCCAATAGGAGAATTTGAGAGGAGAAACCTAAGAGGTAAATGATAACCCCATCACCTAAAAAAATCCAAAGGATGCCTACAGTGTAGGAGCAAGAGGGCCTTGATACCACAAAATAGACAACTATTCCTTCAAGACAAGAGTATTATGTAGAGTGTTGGGGTATGTAAATAAAGGGTGATGTATTCTAAGGCATCACCTAAGAAAGAACTTAATGTAAGTATCTAAAAGGAATTTGATACTAAGGTGGATGAGGAAACTTTAAAAAATCAAGAGGAGCCTACCCTTAATGATGCAGAAGTAGACATTCAAAGTCCCCCTAGTGAAGAAGGGGAAGATACAGGCACTACCTTTGACATTTGTGACCAAGGTGTTGGCCGAAGTGGCTAAAAATAAGTTGATCTAGAATTTGAGATACTCAAGCATGATCCTACTAAGGAAAGTGGACCTATTAGGGGATCAAAGCAATAACAAGAAAGTAAGATTGATAACCTCCTTGTTCATGGCTATATCTATTAGAACATCCCTAAATAAGAGTTATATATCTAGGATTATTTTGAAGAAGAAGACTCCTCCAATAATAATCGATGTGATATCTCATTTTAAATGGATATTTATAAGAAGGAACATCATTTTGATCTTTCATTAGCTAGCATGGATTTAGCACTAGAGGGAGTGGATATTCCTGAAGTATTTTAGGTTGATCCTCATCAATATTTACTAGTTCAGGTAGACATGACCCTCATTAAGTTGGATACCATAGTCATTAGGAAAAATGTTCTACATAGATATGATGTTGGAAACTATAGTGAAATCACCAAGAGGTCATTGCCATGTACCAACATGAATCTAATGAAGATCAAATAGGAATTAAAAGATCTCAAGTGCTAGAAAGAAGTAAAAAAGACATCTTGAGTGTGGAATCTAAAACTCAGTAAAATTAATTTTGAAAAATGGGTTGGCACTTATTGATGGTCTTAAAAGTGAATCCATTGATAATTTGGAGACTGTAGTAGATCTTTAATTGAAAAAATGCAAAGACTAGGTGAATCTTTAGAAATAGTAGACTTGGGTCATGGAATAATTTTTTGAGTCCATTAAATTATGTAAGATATTTTTGGCCAAGGTTGGTTCCATAACTCCCATCACTAATGGGATTTTTTCCAAGTTGGCATGACCCACTAATTTTTTTGAAGCTAGCCTTTAATCAGAGGAACATCAGTGTCAACAATTGGATGAAAATAATCTCATAATAAATGATAAGGTGTAACATGCAAAATAATTATGGGATTAGAGGAATATAAAATAAGATAAATGTTCACTTCTAAGATATTAATAAAACTTTTATAACACTCTGAGGATAGGTTTTGATAGAATTTAGGTCATTTGAGGATGTCCACAAGGATTCCACTGTTAAAATTGAACTTTTGACAACTCAAATGACTATATTTATTGAACAACCCAAGGATAAACTTGACTAAAGGGTGAGGTTAATCAAGATTACCTCCACCCCATAGACTAAATTCAACCATTTAGAGGAAGTAAAGCACTAGGATTAAAAATGGGACCTAAATTTTTGGAATTAAAGGGACCTGATGATGGCACATAGTCCAAGATGAACTATTTACTTAATGTGGGGAGATGTTAAGCCCTAAATTTTATATTGATTTATAATATTGGTTATAAATTTTTATGGTTGCTAATAATTATTTTTATCTACTTAAAAATGGGAATGTGTCCATTCCACACAAGATTTTAATACTATTAACTATATACTAGTAATACTCCACTGAAGAATCCCCCCAAGCTTTTATTACAAAATATTGGCTAGAAAGTGGGTGTTTATATTATTCTTATCTTATTCATAATGGGCATGTGCCCATTTTAGATAATGATTCTCAAAGAGAGATTTAAATTCACTATATCATCTACAATCCTTGTCCCATCATTACAAAATTTATGAAGGTCATTCACAAGATTTCAATATAGGTCATGTGTACCTCCAGAAACACTTAGAGTATGTGATACATAATATTTAATAGAAAGTGGATGTTCATATTATTTTTATCTTGTTTATCATGGGAATGCACCCATTATACACAAGATTGTAATACTATCAACCATCAACATTTTTTATGTTATTTATAATGGGATCAATTGATAAAATTCTTATTAATGTCTCATGTAAAATTAGACACAAGCCCATTCTGAATAAGATATAAAATATCATATTCATTTAATTACAATTCATTATAAATACCAAATACAATGATAAAAACTTAGCATTAACATACACAAGATATAATATATATTTAAAATAGACTTAATTCAGAATGGGTGTGTGCCCATTACACACATTTATACATTTATTATCAATAAGTGGCCAAATAATAATGGATGTTTATGTTATATCTATCCTATGTCAATACTTTGTAGGTTTAAGTAATAATCATCCATTCAAAAAAATTACTATCTGGTGACTTATGTATCTAAATAATGTTTCTACATGGTTTAAAAGCATGGTAGATTTCAAATGTCATCATGATATATTTAAATTAATAAATTATGACTATGTTTTTACAACAAGGATTATAATGGATGTTGTGGGCAGTGTTCCCTATTGAGAAATTATAGTTACTAAATATGTATTGGACTAAGATAAAATATATGACTAGTAGTTTTTAGATATCTACTCTCTATCTAAATCTCACAATGACCTCTGGTTGTTTCGTTCCATGTCAGGGGAACACCAAAAAATTAGGACAATGTTAAATATAAAATGCATTTCAAATAATGTAAGAAGGGCTTAGTTGGAGCACATAAACAACAATGACCAATTATGGAAAATTATTCAAATGGAGCTAGAGGTTCCATTATATATAAAATTTGGCATGGTTTAATTGACAAAACATAATAAAAATTCTATATTTTCTTATGGTTTGAAAATTGAATTGTTTATAAAAGGAGACAACACTAGAGTGGAAACCAGTGAAATTATTTATAATAGAATTAAAATAGAATTTAAAATACTTTATCAATACAAATTCACGTCATCCATTTCCCATTTCTTGAATATGTACAAAGAATTGGGGAATAAATTTTTTCATTCAGAAATGTTTACATATATGAGGTGACAACTATTGGCAAATCCAGAAAAAGAAACATTAATATCACAATTCCAAGAGCTAAGGGAATCTATAATGGAGAAAAATCTATTGAAGCAAGCTCAAAAGGAATTTAATAAAAGTGAACATTCAACATCTCAAGTGATTCAAATTTTTATATTCAATGAAAAATCATTCAAGATTTGAGTTGAATGTTAGCACGAAGCTTCTCTTAAATACTAGTACTAATCCCTTAGTCTATCTAGTGTTCATAGACTAGTTAGTTTAGTGTTGTGTAATATTATGCCTCTTCAATGAGATGTAGTATTGTTTTCCTTTAGAAAAGTAACTAATGATATGTTAGACATTAAGATCGAGCATGAATTACATGATCCAGAGACTAACTTATACATCATCAATGAATAACATACCATTGTAGCTATGAAAATTATTCTACGAAACCATGAGTTTACATCTTTTCATGACAAATTAAAATAAAGTTCATCTTGTATTCTTTATATCAAAGACAAAATAGATTAGGTAATTAGTATCTACAAACCATAAAATATGACCAACAAAACATGGGTTCCAACACACTTTATTTACTAGTTGTACAAATGTAGGGTGTTGTGGATCATGAAAAAAAGAGCACAACACACCTGTTCAGGGAAATAAAAGATAACTAACTATAAGGTAATTTAAATATTGTATTAAATTAAGATAATAATTATTATCAACCTAAGTTGTACCATGTGAAGTAGATTGTTTAGTTCTCCTTAAAAATTGGACTAACATTGGATTGGTCTATAGGTTGTGGGTTATCTATAACTAAGCAAAACCTATAGATTATGAGGCTATCTTCTCCGATGTATCAAATTTGAATCCTTTTCCTAAACTTATTTTTCTTTTAGGGTGAAAAGAGATAGAAAGATAACTTAAAATTAAAACCTACACTAGTGATGGTGATGCACCTAAATGATTCATCCACTCAATCTTGCATGCTTAACAAAACTAATGAACTAGAAATAGACTACAAAATTATATCCAAGACTCTTAAGAAATAATGTTTCATATGAAAGTATTGATGTATGAATATAACTTGGAGGTGAAGGGAGAGAGGCCAATCTTGAGGCACTTTTAACTAGATTACACTCCTAACATGATCAACAAACTTTGACACTTCACACAAACTACATAAGACAACTAATAAACATATAGGTGTGATAAGGACATGCTAAGAGAAGATTTATACCACTTAGAAACATTTGAACAAGAATAAACATAATATAAGCTAATAATGGAGTAACTACAATAGTTTATTCATTAGTTCAAGAGGTCAATCAAATACAAAACCTGACAGAGTTTCCTCATACCATAGTGAGGGATGCTTTTCAAAGACATAAAGCATGAATATATATATATATATATATATAAAATAAGGAGAGAATAAGAGGGATAATGGCATGGAGGAGAGAGGAAAAAGGTTATCAATGTCCATCATTAACTCAAGCATTGCTTCACTTACAAATAGTTACAAATAGTCCTCTAAAAATCTCTCCATGTTTGATTCTCTTGCATGATATTGGAATGAGTTTTTGGGAAATAAAATGAGGTGGAGGATGTGACACTGGATGTTACACATTGATAAGGTGTAATTAATCCATCTTAATATTATAATAACATCTCATTCTTTTTAGTATAATACCAAGTTAAAAGAATCATTACTTCCTCCATTAAGGCTATGGAATGTGTATTTATTACCACTCAAGGATTAGTTATGCATGGATTACCACTTAAGGATTATTTATGCATGGATTGACATTAAATGATCAGTTATGTGGTGTCATTACTCTATATTAACTCATTCAACATTCTCCCTACGCCATTCTCAACTTTACTTGATTAACCAAGTAGGTTTACTAGGCCAATTAGGCCTAGTAGCCTAACCCTTAGTACTTGATGTCCATGAAAGCATGCATGAAACTTTATAAACCTATGAACCTATGATTTTTAGGCTTAAATCAATGTGACATACCATGATAAAGGTTTATTTGACATAGAAACTCCTATAATCTTGCCAAACTAGGTGATTAGGTTAACTTATCCTTGACATCTATAGACTGGTTGATTAGAAGAGACTCACAAAGGCATTCATAGGAAAAAACATGGAAATCCAATATTTTTAAAATGTAGAACAAGTTCCAATCAAACATATCCAATGATTGGTATCTTCTTAAACTTCCTTTTACCTCTCTTTCTTCTCTTTTTCCCCAAAAAATATTGTTTTATGATAGGTTCGTATAGTTTAATAAAACACAGTACCATGGTCAGGACCCTATCTAAGTTTACTTTATGATTCATTTTTTTAAGGGTGATTCATGGGTTTTTGGGTGCAAGAATCTTCACTTTTCTCAAGACTGGTCAACAATAGGGTTTAGGGAAGGTTTTGAAAGTCCACCATCTTAATGATGGTTCATAAAGTAAAGAAATCCAAACCAAAAATTATTGACATGGATCTTTATTCCATATACCCATTAAATTTTTTTGAGAATATTAGATTCCCATACAAAAGGTGTGTCAAGATATGTACATGGGGAAATTGACCATGAGCTCACTACATGCATTCCATACCTACTTATTGTCTTATCAATGGTTCATAAAAAATTTCCCCTAAAACCAAATATTTTATCCATGAATCCTAATTTCATATGGGTCCTCAAATATAGTAAGAGAATCTGGCTCAAGTCCTTCTGTGGTAAAATATCCAAGCATCGAAACAAGTGGGTCTAATTAGTTATGTAGAGTGTGTAATTAGAGATGGTTCTTGAGATTGAAATTTAAATTACCATATTCTCATCTAATTGAAACATATCATTTCATACCTAACATAACTTATCACACCTTATCATTATCTCATTTTTCTTAGGAATGTCTGCTTATGCTTCCATGGTGTTGTGGGTCTTCTAGGCCTCAAAATTGCTTTCTAGGCCTAAAAGGCCTTTAATTAATTTTGGAGGTTTTAGGGTAAATATATATGATATGAGGGGTTGAAAATAAAAATATAATATTATTTAATTTTTTTCCAACCTTCTACAACTATTTTCTAGATACCCATAACCCCTTATGTCTCCATCACCTCATGAGGCTACTTATAAGGTTATACTACCAAGAATGTTAAGTCTGAATGTTTGGGATAGTTTAGGGTATAAATGGTGTATTATATCACTTTTTTACTATTTTTTATGGATTTATAACTCCAAAATATATTATATGAAACCTTATTCCACATCTATTTCATGTATACTCTCATTTCCCTTACCTAGGGTTTCTTAGCAATTAAGGTTGTATAGCCATAGAACCTGAGTTTCATACCTTAGACCATCTAACTTGAGATTTTAATAATCATGTATCATTTATATATATATTAAACATTTATTCAAATATCAAACAACTTCAAACAAACCTTAAAACAAGCAAAGGTCTTCAACTAACACACAAACCTATTTTAGGTCTATCTTCCTTAGCCAACCCTCAAGGGAATTTTAACATGAAAATTGAGTGTTACCTACCTAAAATATAATATTAAGACATTTAATAACATATATTATTTAATAATAACATTTTATGAAGTTGAAACTCTTTATATTATTCTTAATCCTTCAATTCACACTTAGTCTCACTATAGGCTATCACGGACTAGGGAATCTCTGAGACAAAATAGTGAATGATTTAACTGATAGTATAACCTTTAGGAAAAAATGGAAAGTAAAAACAAGTCATGAAGTCAATTTTTAATAAATTTTATAACTTAACTCTAACTATAGGTGCTTCAAAACTCATTTTTCCCAAAACTAACTAGTTAGCTACCTGAGTTTTTATGCGTCATGGGTTCATGATCAAGTTTATTTATTTTCACCTTGTCACTATGGTATGAGAGTGAAAATAATGACTTTTTAATGTCATAGGATCATTTTTTAAATGTTACTTTTTTTTAACTAGTCACTTCTCGGTCCTATGCACCCTATCAATGCACTATCTCTCTTCATCTCCTTCTATCTTACACTCTACCAACACTGGTTGTAGGTAATAGTCTCATTATGGAAACTTGGAATAGGTTATATCCAATACATAATTAATTATCACTTAAAAACCTCAAAAAATCATTGATAAACCATTTTCACCTTTTCCATGTCCATAAATGCATACACAAGCACATACCATGATCTACATGTTACACATACCTCCATGACCAAAGCCTAATACTATTTTAGGTGTATTATGATGATTTTTTATGTGTTTAGGTGTATTTAGAGTTATTTTGATTTTTTAATATGTGTGAAACTCTTTGGCACCTTATATAACACTCTAAACTCATAATCACTCATTCCTACAAGCTTTTCTTTATCAATTGGTGGTTAATTGATCACAAGACTCCTAATGTACATTAGACTTTCTACCTAAGGATCAGTGTTTGATTTCTTTGTGAAGGCCTAATTATTAATTTTATACTTCCTCAACATGTGATCCACTCCTTTTATCCTTTATAATAATTATTTATAACTTATGCCATTTGAAACCAATCTTCTTCAAAATGCAGTCAACAGTGACTCAATTGTAGGTGTTGGTATAAGGACTATGTATCCATGTTTGATCTCCAATGATGGGTACTCATTAGATTTTTAGATTCTTTTATTACCATTTTGAATTAACTTAAAACATATTTAAGAACACTCATATTCAATACAAATCCCCCAATGCATGAGACATTCTCCAACATATAACATAATCACATAATGAGAAAATTGATAAGTTGGTTGTAGGTGGTCATTTACGAATAGTTATATAAGACAATAAGATGATGAAGAGATGAGGTGAGTTGGAAAATAATCAGACTTAAAACTTTTATCACTCATTTTAAACCATTACACTATTCATCTTACACAAGACCAAGGCCTTGATGCTTACTTCCAAAACTCAATCATTATGAGGCTTGTCGACCCTACTATACAGACTAAGGAAATTTATGTTGGAGTATGTAAAGTGAAAAATTAATTGATAAAACATATGACATCACATTTTAATTTTAAATATTTGACCCTCACCCTCCATTTAATCCTTATATTTCTTGCATAATAACCTTGTTCAACATGACCACCTTTGAAGAATTTTCATGTTGACTGCTTTAAATGGGCATTAGACTATATGTACGGACTGTTTGTAGAGTGAAACCTTGAGAAGGTCAAAAAATTATCGATGAACCTCTAATCCATTCATTTCAACTTAAGGGGATAGTTCCAATTTTTTTTCAATGAGATATCCTCTATTCTCTCTTTTTTTACAACTTTCCATAAAATGTTCTTGACTATATTTGCCTTGGTTGTAGCTGATGATTCACCCCTTTAGTAATGTTTAAGGTTCAAAACTACTTTCATGACCATGAAGGTTAAAAAAGACCTTTTTCCTAATCAAAATAGTGGATTCATGATGTGTATGGATAATTTAGTGGTGATATGATGATAATGGGATGTATGAGAAGACTGAGAGGAGTGATAAGCTTATAATAATGGTGAGATGGTAGTGATAAACCCTGTGAAGGTGGAATGAAACATAGGGTAATGAAATAAAAAATAAATCCATTATAAATACAACCTTTAAGGATCTAATTTGAACATAAACATATGCATCAATATGGTATACCATTTTTGAGGCTCTTAAAGGAGTTATACATGTGCAAAAGGAACCTAGGATTGTACAAACAACCTTAACATATGATAAATTGATAATATGAGGATGTTAAGGGTATAATTATTTATAATATGTCATAGGATTTTATGAAGTGTGAAAAACATTAATAATAATAAATGGACATGAATGAGACCTCTAAATGATGTCATAATGAGTCTTGATACCCATGGATCAACCGTTGAACTGTACAACCTCTCCAACTTTCCTACATACTATAGATTTGTCATTCATTTGTCTTATACAAATATATACACATAAAATGTGTGAGATGAGGTTATATAATGATATGGGAAGATGGATTAGGCTCTTAAAAATCCCCTTAAACTTTCATCTTTCTATTACTAAGTTTAGGAGAGGAGAAAATAAGTATCATTGATTGCTTGCCTTAATGAAGAAGCCATTATGAGTGCCTTAAATTATTAAGGATTGTTAATAAGGGAGAGAGAAACAAAATAATAATAAATTACAAAATATTTAATATCTATAAGCTCCCTTCCTCTTACCAAAATTATAGATCTTGATATTCTCTCTCATGGCCATACCATCTAAAAACCTAAAGGGCTCTCTTAAGATTCAAAGGAAATCGATGGATTAAGAGAACCAATTTCGAGTTTGTATGGAACCTTCTTTCCATGAAACTTCACTAAGGCACCTATCATGAATCTAACTTCAAACTCTTGACCTCTATTGTATGAAAAAGTCCATAAAAGTCCATACTTTCTACAAGAAACACATAAAAATATCCTTTCTCCTATATTTTCTCCACACTTTAAGCTTTGAACCACCATTTTAGGGAATCATGAGGATGAGGAGGATTCAAAAGGAATATTCAAATAGGTAAGAATATTTGGAGAGAAAAGGGGGGCATATTTCACATGTGGGAACTCTTTGGAGGCCAAACAACACTTTAGACTTGTAGAGGGTATACTTCCAAATCTTAAGACATTTGACTTCAAGCAATGACAAGACTATGAAGGTGATTAAAGGTATTATGAATGATTTAGTGGAATTTTGGATTAAAATTTATCATTTAAATACTCAAAACCTCTCTTTTAGTAAATATACATAGCTTCACAATAATTATTATCAACAAGTATCATAAAGAATACCTTATAGCCTTAAAAGGCTTCAATGAGGATTTTATATGGTGACTCACACCTTAAAAGTTTATAGTTCATTTCATACTTGAATATGCGGAATATACCAAAGAAACTCATAGTGAGTTATTATCTACCACATCTCATACATAACCATTAAGGTAAATTATATCACAAGACCACTTTAGTTCATTGTCAAATACCTCCAAACATTCTTAAACATCATGATGATAATTGACACAAATTGAAATAAAAACATGAGAATGACAAGACACTAAGACATAATCCCTTCACTTGATATTCAATCAAATCACCTAAGGACCAAGGACATCTAGGACATATGGTGATTACAAATATACTCAATGACACCTCTAGGAGTGTTTGAATGACTTCAAGAAGTAAATATGAGACATCATGACTCAAGATAACATCATATAAAGGCTTAGGTGGATGCCATGAAAAGTTTTTTAGTTTTAGGGTTTAGCATTTGGCCTTGGTAGTCCAAATTGCAAACATTTTTGGAGACTCATAGAGGTTAACCACCTTGTTGGTCAAGAGAACCTACTTATTTTTTCATGACAATAATAGTCTAAAATATGATAACATGGTTTTGATGACTACCCCCTTAGACTTCCAAAGAGATTTATCACTTTGAGACACCTCTTTATAAAAAATAACAAGACTCAATATAAAAAAAAAAAAAAAAAACA
The DNA here is from genome assembly GCA_037957365.1 of Torreya grandis. Taxonomy (NCBI): domain Eukaryota; kingdom Viridiplantae; phylum Streptophyta; class Pinopsida; order Cupressales; family Taxaceae; genus Torreya; species Torreya grandis. Next base: position 675,160 of record JARHVA010004698.1, on the reverse strand, counting down.
CCTAAACTAAATCACACACCTAACCTAAGGAAAAAATAACAAGACAAGACAACAAAACAACAAAGCAAGACAACAAAACAACAAGGCAATGAACTACACTAGTGCTGAACATTTATTGAAATAAGATAAACTAAGAAAACTAACCTGAATTCAAACTCTTTCCTTCAGGCTCAAATAGAAAACTTGATTGACCACTATGGCACCATGAAGTTTTATTGGTTCTTCTTGATTTGATTCCATCTAGGCATTGATCACTATAAGAGATCTCCCACTTATAACTAAGAACATTAGCATATTCATGGCCTCTTGAAAAAATAGCTAGGCCTTCTAATTCCACTCTTGGGTGCATAGATTAAACATGTGAGTCCAAAACCCAATCATACTCCTCCCACATCCATCTAATTTATAAGAATAATGCTAATTCTACCTCAGTCATGGACTACTCCGGATTTTGTCTCTGAGACTAAGAATAGTAAGCTGCCATAATTTTCTTTTCAAGTCCCTTCTTAATATTCTCATGGGGTAGAGGTGGATTGTATAAGCTCAAACAAAATTTTTATAAGTCCTCCTAAAAGGCCATCTCTTCATGATTATTTGGAAAGACATGGAGATCATTATCATCCTTGTCATTCTCTTATAGAATACTATGCTAATCAAAATCACATTCTGATACAACTTGGTTGTGTTCATATTCAATAAAAAATGGCATCTCATCAATAAACTCAAGCTAAAAATCATATTTGTGACTAAGAATTGGTCCTTTATCTTCAATGAAACTATAGTTTTGTTGAACACATACCTTTTTTTGGATGTTTAAAGACTCTATAAGGTCATCTCCTTGCCTTTCAATTGCTGAAAATTGAATAGATACTTCACTCTCATACTCATCAGGGATGACATGATAAAGAGTGGTTGCCATGTTATCAAGGATCTCTTTGGAATCATCTTCTTATTGATCAATTAGAGTGCCTTCCTCTTGGAGCTTATCTTATGCTTCAACAACCTCTTGGATCTCATCTTTTGTATTATGAAATATTAAATCATGCCTATCCTTACCAAGGGTGTCCCAATGATGATATCCTCTTCTTACTCACTCAACTCACTCTCATCACCCATCATTACAACTAATTCTTCTTCATTTATTTCATAAAGGATAGGATCATTCTAAATTATTGACATGGTGGACCCTTGGAAAAGCTCAAGAATATGAGATAAATCCAATGTTGTTTCCATGGATGCTTCATCATGTTTATTGGGCTACTCAACTTTGACAACCATCACTTCCTCTCTCTAATATACTTCCATGAGTGGAAAACCTTGGGCTCTTGAGGGGGGAGGAGTTTGGGATTAATGATCTCATGCTTTATTTCCACTTCAACATCTTGTATTTTACTTGACTGCTCTTCTCTCCCCCTAGACTACTACATTTGTTTCCAATTCATAAATTTGGGTTTAGGGACTTCTTATTTTGAACTTGTTTCAGCCATGAGTATGAATAGAGAACTTCTTATTGGGATGGGTTTTATTTTTTATTTTCCACTAATTGATAAATGAGTTGGTTTGAAAGTTTAAATTATTTATCAAGTTTAACCTCAAAATCAAGCACCATGTGATTAGAGATCTCTTCCTATTGATCAGAAGATGAAAGACCTTACACAATTTGTTGTGTGACATGGAATGCAACATCCTCAAGACACACTTATATCACCCTTTGAATTATGTCTTGTATAAACTTCTAAGTAGGTAAATTTGGAAAGGATTATGATGAAATCTGAGGGCTATGATACACATTCATTTGAGACTCTTGAGGTGGGAGGGGCAATTCAATAGAGGACTAATGTGAAATGATGGAGGGAACATGCTACTGGTTATATTGGAGTTGTTATCTTTCATGGAGTATTAACTACTCCTTAGTCTTTAAAACAAAACACCCTATATCCATCATGTCACTATTAACCTCTGAATGAACTTGTCTTATGAAAAATTCCCACTCTTCTTTAGCCTTCTATATTAAATTCTCACCATGTGCTTTTCATAGCATAATAAGGTGTTTTTGATACTTGATATGGATTTTGTTATAACATGGTTGGGCTGATAAAGAATGTAATAAGATTTCCATAACTAATTAGGTTGATAAGCAAGATGCCAAAGAGGTGAATGTGGTTCACAAGGAGGGCTAAATTAGAGTCCTTGGTATGGAAAAATATCATAGGGCTGATGATAAGGGCTCTCATATTGTTGATCAAGGTCAATATAGGGATGGTAGGGGTTAATATATGATTGATGGTGATCATGATGGAATGGGGATGGATCATAGGGCTGCTAATAAGGATATATGTGATATAATTATGCACCATATGCAGCCATATCTCACCATAAGACACGTGAAATCATTGCAATTATAAACAAGAACTACTCCTACCTTTGAAATGATGACCAAGATGAATGCTTGAAGCTACTTGTGAAGATCAAGATACTAATTTGAATGTTATAATGCTTGAATCTATCCCATTGATCATGTCATAAATGTTAGCAACCCAAGTTACACCCTGTGAATTAGATTGTTTAGTTCTCCTTCAAACTTGGACTAACATTAGATTGTTCTATAGGTTGTGGGTTACCTATAACTAGACCAAACCTCTAGATAATTAGGCTAGCTCCTCTAATGTATTAAATTTGAATCCTTTTTGTAAACTTATTTTTATTTGGGGGTGAAAAGAGTTAGAAAGATAACTTAAAGGGAAAATTGATACTAGTGATGGTGATGCACCTAAATGATTCATCCACTAAATTTTGTACTCCTAACAACACTAATGAACTAGAAATGGACTAAAGAATTATCTCCAAGACTCTTAAGCAACAATGTTTCATATGAAGGTCTTAATGGATGATTATAAATTGGATGTGAAGGGAGAGAGGAATATATTGAGACACTTTTAACCAAATTACATTCCAAACATGATCACCAAACTTTGACACTTCACACAACCTACATAAGATAACTAATAAACATATATGTGTGACAATTACATGATAATGGAAAATTTATACCACTTAGACACATATAAACAAGTATAAACAAGCTATAAGAAAATAATGGAGTAGTTATAATATTTTATTCATTAGTTCAAGAGGTCTATCAATTACAAAACTTGGTAGAGTTTCCTCATACCTAGGTGAGGGATCCTTTTCAAAGACATAAGGCTTGAATATATATAGAAAATAAGGAGAATTTAAGAGGGAGAATGACATGGAGGAGAGAGGAAAAATATTATCAATGACTATTATTAACTAAAGAATTACTTTAGTTATAAATAGTTACAAACAATCTTCCAAAAAACTTCATGTTTGATGCTCTTGCATGATCTTTGAATGAGTTATTAGCTGTTGAAATGAGGTGGAGGACATGGAAATTGAATTTACACATTGATGAGGTGTCATTAGGACATCATAAATGGATAGTAACCTTTCCTTATTTTTAGTATAAGACCAAGCTAAGAAAATGATTCCTTCCTCCATTAAGGCTATATAATGTGCATTGATTGCCACTTAAGGATTAGTTATGCATGGATTACCACTAAAGGATAATTTATGCATGGAGTTACACTTAAAGAGTAGTTATGTGGAATTATTAATCTACATTAACTCATTCAACAGTCTCCCTATACCATTCTCATCTTTACTTGATTGACCAAGTAGGTCGACTAGGCCAATTAGGCCTAGTAGCCTAACTTTTAGTACTTGATGGGAAAGAAATCCTAAATTAAACTTTAAAAACATATTAAATAGTGATTTTTTGGCCTGCATGAATGCTACACACCAGGATATAGGTCTCTTTGATTAATAAATACCTTCAACCTTACCAAACTAAGTGGCTAGGTCACCTTGTCCTTCACATCTATAGACTTACTGATTAGAAGAGACTCACAAAGGAATTTATAGGTAGATAATTGGACATAAATGTTTTTTAAAAGGTGAAAAAAATTTCAAACAAACATTTACAATGATTGGCATATTTTTAAACTTCTTTATACCTCTCTTTCTACTCTTTCCCCCCCCAAAAATATTATTTTTTAACAGGTTTGTATAGTTATGTACAAAAAATTACCATGATCAGGACCCTATCTAAGTTTAATTTATGATTCAAGTGTTCCTAGGGTGATTCATGGGTGTTTTTGTGCAAGAATCTTCACTTTTCTCAAGACTGGTATGTAGTAGGGTTTTGAAAGTCCACCATCTTAACGATGGTTCATAAAGTATGGACCTCCAAACTAGAATTTATTTAAATGTATATTTATTCCATATAAACCTTACAAATTTATGATAATATTGGATTCCCATGCAAATTTCATGTCAATATATGTACGTAGGTAAATTGACCATGAGCTCTCTACATGCATTCTAGACCTGCTTATAATATTAGTAATGGTTCATAAAATTGTGCCCTTAAAACAAAATATTTTATATATGAATATTAATTAAATATTTTTCATAAAATATTAGTAATATCATTTGGTCCAAGTCATCCTATGGTAAAAGATAAAAGCATCTAAACAAGTGGGTCAAACTAGTTGTGTAGATTGTGTTGTTCAAGATGGTTATTGAGACTAAAATTGGTCTTCCCCTATTCTAATATTCTTTAAACATATCATTTATGACCTAAAACAAATTATCACACCTTATCATCATCTCATTTTAATTAGGAAAGTTTTCTTATGCTTCTATGGTGGTGTGGGTCTTTTACGCCTCAAAAATGGTTTTTAGGCCTATAACGCTTTTACTAAGTTTTAGAGGTTTTAAGGAAACTATATATGATATGAGGCATTAAAATAGTCACATAATATTATTTAAATTTATTTAAAACCTTATACAATTGTCTTTGGCTGCCCATAACGCCTTATGTCTCCATCACCTCATGAGGATGCCTATAGAGTTACACTACGAAGACTATTAAGTCTAAATGTTTGGGCTAGTGTGGGGTTTGAATGGTCTATTATATAAAATTTTTACAATGTTTATTGAGTTATAACTCCATCTTATATTACCTTAAACCTTCTTACACTTTTTTAATCTGCATACTCTCATTTCCCTTGCCTAGGGTTTCTTAGAAATTAAGTATATAGTCTTAGATCCTGAGTTTGGTACCTTAGCCCATATAAAATTAGGTTATAATCATCATGGATCATTGAAATATATTTTAAACATATATTTTAAATTCATACAACTTAAAAGAAACCTTAAAATAATCAAAGGTGTTTAGCTGGTACATAAACCTTTTTTAGGTCTATCTTCCTTAGTTATCCTTCAAGGGAATTTTAACTTGAAAACTAAGTGTTACATGAATAAAATAGAATATTAGGACATTTAATAACATATATTATTACATAAAAAACATTTTATTAAGTCTAAAATCTTTGTATTATTCTTAATCCTTCAATTTGTACATGTAGTCTCATCATAGGTTGTCACGGACTAACGAAGTTTTGAGATAAAATAGTGAATGATTTCACTGATTTTCTGACCTTGAGATAAACGTGGAAATTTAAAACCAGTCATGAAGACAATTTTTTTATAAACTTTAGAGATTAAATCCAACTATGGGTGATTCAAAACTCATTTTTCCCATAACTAGCTAGTTGGTTGTTGGAGTTTGTATGCTTCATGAGTACATGCCTGAGTTTGCTTCTTTTCACCTTGTCACTGTGGTATGAAAGTGAGAATAATGATTTGGTGATGTTATATGAGCCTTATTAAAATTTTCCTTATCCTTAATTATTAACTTCTAAATATTATAGACCCTATCAAAGCACCATCTTTCTTCATCTCCTTCTAGCTTACACTCTACCAACACTGGCTATAGGTAATAGTATCATTATCAAAATTTGGAATAGGTTATATCCAATCCATAATTAATTATCACTTATAAACATAAAAAAATCATTTATAAACTCTTTTTCACCTTTTCCAAGTCCATCAATGCATACACAAGTACATACATGATCTACATGTTACACATACCTCCATGACCCAAGCCTGACACTGATGTAAGTGTATTCTAATGATTTTTTAGGTGTCTTTAGAGGTAGTGGGAGTATATATTAGGTGTTAAAAACCCTAATAAACTCTTTTTCACATTTTATAACACTCTAAACTTGTAATCACTCCTTCATACAAGCTTTTCTTTATCGATTGGTAGTCAATTGATCACAAGACTCCTAGTGTACGTTAGAATTTATGCCTGAGGATCAATGTTTGATTTGTTTTTGAAGGCATAATTATTAATTTAATAATAAATTAAAATTTTATCCAATATTATTCTCATTTCTGATCATTATTGATATATTATGCCATTTTAAACCAATCTTCTTCAAAATGTAGTCAAGAGTGACTCAGTTGTAGGTGGTGGTATAAGGACTATGTAGCCATGTTTGATCTCCAATGATGAGTACTAATGATATTTTTGGATTATTTTATTACCATTTTAAATTAAATTTAAACATATAAAAAAACTCATATTCAATACAAATCCCCTAATTCATGGACCTTGTCCAACATACAACATAATCATAGAATGAGAAAATTGGCAAACTGGTTGTAGGTGGTTATTTAATCATAGCCATATGAGATAGTAGGATGATGAAGTGATGAGGTGATTTGGAAAATTATCAACATTAAAAAATTTATCACTAATTCAAAACCATTCCACTATCCATCTTACCTAAGACCAAGGCCTTGATTCTCAATTCCAAAACTCAGTCATTATGAGGCTTGTCAACCTTGCTATATGGACTAAGGACATTTATGGTGGAGTCTCTAAAGTTAATAATTGATTGATAAAACATATTAAATAAAATTTTATTTTTAAATATTTCACCCTCAACCTCCATTCAATCCTTATATTTCTTGCATAAGAACCTTGTTCAGTATAACCTCCTTTAAATAATCTTCATGTTGACTATTGTAAATGGTCATTAGATTGTGTGTATAGACTGATGGTAGAGTGAGACCTTGATAAGGTCAAAAATATTATTTATTAACCTCTCATACATTCATTTCAACTTTGGGATATATATCAAATAAATTCCTTTATTGAGATATCCTCTAGTCTTCCTTTTTTTACAACTTTCCATAAAATATTCTTGATTGTATTTGCCTTGGTTATAGGTGATGATTCACCCCTTTAGCAATGTTTAAGGCTGTAAATATACTTTCATGACCATGATTATTCCCAAACACCCTTGATACTAATTAAAACATTGGATTTATGATGTGTATGGATAAGTTAGTTGTGATATGATGTTAATGGGATGTATGGGAATAATGAAAGGAGTTATAAGCTTATAACAATGGTGAGATGGTAGTGATAAAGACTGTGAAGGTGGGATGAAACATAAGGGAATGAAATGAAACATAAATCCACTATCAATATAGACTTTAATGATCCAAATTGAACATAATCATATTCATTAATAGGGTATACCATTTTGGAGGATCTTAAAGGAGGTATACATAGTGCAAAAGGAACCTAGGATTCTACACTCAACCTTAACATATGCTAAAATACCTTAACATATGTTAAATTGAGGCTATGAAGCTGTTAACGTAAGATAAATTATTTATAGGCTATTATAGGATTTAATGAAGTGTGAGAAACATGAATAAGGATAAATGGACATGAATGAGACCTATAAATAATGTCATAATGAGTCTTGATACCCATGGATCAACTACTGAACTGTACAACCTCTCCAACCTACCTACATACTATAGATTTATTATTAATTTTTATTATAAAACTCTATACACTTAAAATTTATGAGATGAGGTTATAGAATTATATGGGAAGGTGGAGTAAAATCCTAAAAATATCCCTAAACTTTCATTTTTTTATCACCAACCTTAGGAGAGGAGAAAACAAGGAAAATCAATTGCTTACCTGAATGAAGAAGCCATTGTGAGTGCCTTAACTTATTAAGGATTATTAATATGGGAAACATAACCAAATTTATAAAAAAAATTCCCAAATATTTAATATCTCTAAGGTCCCTTCCTCTTCCCAAAATTCTATATCTTGATATTCTCTCTCACGACCATACCATCTAGAAACCTGAAGGGCTTTGTCAAGCTAAAAAGGAGATCAATGGATTAAGAGAACTATTTTTGAGTCTATATGGACCCTTATTACCATTAAACTTCACTAAATTACCTACCATGAATCTAACTTCAAAATCCTAACCTGTGTTATATAGATAAGTCCATACAAGTCCATACTTTCTATAAGCAACACATGAAAATACCCTTTCTCCTGCATTTTCTCCACACTTTAAGGTTTAAACCACAATTTTAGGGAAACATGAGGAAGATTACAATTCAAAATGCATATTTAAATATGTAAGAATATTTGGATAGAAAAAGGGGGCATATTTCACATGTGGGAACTGTTTAGAGGCCAAACAACACTTTAGACTTGTAGAGGAGACACGTCCAAAGCATAAGACATTTTTATTAAATAAATGACATGAATATGAAGGTGATTAAAGGTATTATAAATTATTTATTGGCATTTTATCTCAAAAATTATCATTTAAAGACTTAAAATCTCTCTTTTAGGCAATATACATAGCTTCATAAGGAGGATTGTCAATGAGTATCATGAATAATACCTTATAGTCTTATTAAAATGATTAAATGAGGATTTTATATGATGAATCACATGTTAAAACTTTATATTTCATTTCATACTTGAATATACCGAATATTCCAAAGCAACTCATAGTGAATTATTAGCTTCCACCTCTCATATATCTCCATTAACGCACTTTAGATCATAAGACCCCTTCAATTATTTATCAAAGACCTCTAAACATTATCAAACATCATGATGATACCTGACACCAATTTTAATGGATACATGAAAATGACAAGACACTGAGACATACTCTTTTTACTTGATACTCATTGAACATTATAATGGTTAAGCACATCACCTAAGGACCAAGGACATCTAGGACCTATGGTGATCACAAATAGAATCAATGACACATCTAGGAGTGTTTGAATGACTTAAATAAGAAAATATGAGACATCATGAATCAAGATAACATCTTGTAAAGGCTTAGGTGGATGCCATGAATTTTTTTTTAGTTGTAGCGGTTGGCATTTGAGCTTGACAGGCAAAATTGCCAAAAATAATAAAATAAACAAATTTACAAAAAATATTCATTTAACTACTCTATATGTTTAATTAATTTAATTTGATTTTATGTTTACATATAGGCATTTGAATAAGAGACTAAGAATATTTAAAAAAATAAAATGTAGATAACCTTAGTGATAAGTTGTCATTTTTCATTCTTCCCAATGACATATGGGAAAAATGGGTTCTAGATTTTAATATATACATAAATGTGGGCTGAATTATATCCATAATAAAGATATTGACCTATAATTCAATCCAAATTCATTAGATAAATTTACAACAGGTCTATTTAGAGGTACATGAGGTATGTTTGTAAAATAATTAGATGTACTTGCAAAAAATGTTATGAGTCGATATGTTTGGTTGAATCTAATTATTGACCATGGTGTAAAAGTATAAAATTTAAGTTCCTATTGTAAAATAGTGAAGGAGACTAGAGTCTCAATATTGAAAATTTTAAACTATTTTAATTCATATATTCTTGAACAAGTAGCTATTCAAGGGTGTGATGCATCAAATGTGAAAGAAAAAATTTGCATCCATGAAACTCACTTTATTAACCTATATGAGGAATTTATAAATGAAAAGAGAAAAAGAAAAAAATCAAACATGGAAAAGGATATAGGAAACTAAAAAACATAATATGGTGATATCAAAGGATTCTATTGACCTCCTAGAAATGTATGTATCATCAGTTACAAAAAATTCTCTACCAAGGGAGGAAGATACTTATGAGTTCGCATGTCAACATGATTTTAATTTCATACTGAGAATAACATTAGGAGTAGTATAAAATCATATATCTCTTAGTCCAGAGGTGGTTATTAGATATTTTTTCAATGTTGTCACCGATGTAACACAAAGTGATATTATATATTTACTCTCCTATATTGGGTGTAGTGCAATGACTTGTGTGTGCATCTTTCTTGTTCCAGTGATCAAAGCTTACTTGTTTCATAATTATGTATGCATATACATGGAAAAGTATAAATAAAATAATGAAAGAATTATTAAAATATGTTAGAGGATTTTAAACAAGGAAGGTGGGTTTGAGGTACTTTCATTGGTTTTTAGCAATTTTGATGTGCATGATTCAAAAGATAAGGTCAATGAAGAAGAGGGAATAGAAATTGACTAGTCACACATTGAGTCCTTATATATTATGAGGTAAAACAACATTGGGATTATCTTATCAAAGCATCTTTTCAAGTATGAGATATCTATCAATTTTTGAGAGCACATATTTTCAAGATGTAGCATATAATCGTCCCCTATTATAGTCTTTTATGGAGGTACAAATATGATAAAAATTACCATATATATTTAAAGATGAATTCAATGATATGCATAGTGGAAAATCCAAAGAAAGAGATGATGCTTAAATAATACTAAAAATATCTCATGACACCCTTGGGTATGTACAGGGTTTGATAATAATTCATATTATAAAATTTGTGTAGTTAGACACTAAATTATTTGCATTCTAAACTTGTATTTTCATGTTGGTAGAAATTGTAAAGCCATTTGAAATAGTGATGAACTTAGATGATGAATTAACTAAATACAATTAAATATATAAAGGTCATAGTTAACTAACAAGATGGATTTCAACAGAATATGCATTTGGTTATGGTAAACATATCAATTACATTGGATATGCACTAACAATTATCACACTTGGCTCACAAAAATGTATTAATAATTACTTAAATTAATAATCAATTATTGAAAACTTCATGACTAAGTCTTAATACAGTTAGTTTGACTATGTTTTTCAAGAATTAAATAATTAAAAATGTAAATTATTGTGTGGATTTGACTAGAGATGATGTACAATCTATGAAAATTCCTAAGAATGTAAGTAGAATATTAACTATCATATTACTATAATAACATTCAAAAATAACTTGAATGTAACTCTGAATCTAAAAATTATTGGTGTCCATGGTGTCTTTAAAAAAACATTTGATTTTTATCAACTTAGAATGATTTTTAATTCAAAAACATTTTCCAAAAAAGAGAAACACTCCATTCCAAGTCAAGAACAACTATATACAACCAAGAAGACATTTGACCCAATTTTTAATGTTTGTGTCCTCACAATTTTTTTTTAGAATTTTGTTTTATGCCTGATACAAATTTCAACATATAAAAATTTCAATGAAGCTATTACTAAATGATAAAATGGGTGCATGTCCTTTGTTTTGTTGGGGTTCTGAACATTGCAAAAAAATATGGGAAAATTTATTAAAAAACTAGACATAATTTGGAAGGAACCTAGAATTCCTTTTAATTATGCAAGAACTATTATAGTCAACCCATTAAACAAAGGTATACCTAAATAAAATTTTATTTTTATAATAAAGGTTTTTGCTAAAAAAGTGTTTACAAAGGGAAAATGGCCAATGGTGACATTGTTTAAAAAACTATCCTTGATTAGGGATACAGATGATGTAATGTTATTTTTGAAATAAGATCTAACTTTATGTGTGACAAGTATTAAACCATGTACTTAAAATGAAATTGAGTTTATATTTCTTATATAAAATAAATCTTGTTAGCATTATTCAATCTATAATACTATTCATTAGTAATACTGATTCTTAGTTAGTTATTTTCATTCATACTTGGTTAAGATATCAAATAGGCTTTTTAAATATATTTCAAATTTAATAAAACATAGTTTTTGGTACTTTTAAAACATTTTTTTACCTAAATATACATCACTCTTTATAAATATATAAAAGAATAATTAATGACTTTGATTGAGTTATCTTGAGACTATTACATAATTTGTACTTGTTAAAAGTAGTTATGTATACAAACCCAATAATATTTGGTTAAATTTTATAGTGAGAGATGGAATTATTTTGAAGTAAAAAAGTGATTGGTACAATTTATAAAATATTACTCACTAAGTTGCATATTTATATAGAAGTTGATTAATTTTATAATTCATAGTTGGAATTTTTTAAACAAAGGAAATTATTTTTGTACATATAATTAAATTTGTCAGCCTATTAAGTTGACTAATTTCTAGTAACATCTTTTAAAATGGTGACCTTAATCTATAATCTAACTCAAATTTTCACTCTCATCTTGATCTAGTTTGATAAAATTTAAATCAAGCCAAACCTAAATAAATTTGAATATTTTAATGAAATTTAAATCATATCCTCTATACATAAAATAGATCATAGAATAGTCATGGAGAATAGTCATCTATGTCACTATTGAGAATAGTCATCTATGCCACTCTTCTCATTTCTTGTAATCCTGTTAACTGATTATAGTATTACCAAATTGATAATGAAAATGTATCTCATTCATGTGCTACATATTAGTTTATTTTGTGATCACATTATGCTTTACAAACTATACATATTAATTTTGCATTCATCAAACTTTTGAATTGAATGCATTTAGTTTGCCAGTATATCGGAAGTAATGGCATTATCATATTTTTCACCCTTCCCTTTGGGATATATTTTTTTATTTGGGGTCCCAAATACATTTTCATCTCATGGAGTTTTTGTCTCATGGTTGTTATTAAAATATCTGTCTATCTATTTATCTTTCTTCTTTTCATATTTGAATTTTACATGTATATTGCCAATTTATATGGTTTTTCCCACCATGTGGATTTTTCCCCTTTTGAGTGATTTGTCAGCTTGGTTTTATAGATTTCATTTTTTTATGATTTTATAATTAGTAATAATGTATTCATCATTCATATGTATATCATATGGATGAGGAACATGTCTTTATATGCCACTACTCCACGAATGCCTATTTCTTCGCTGACTATGTTATGTTTTCATGGTACCAACTTGATAAGATTGTAACACTTATCATGATTTTGATGTTATATTTGTTCAAATATCCCTACTATGAAATTTTGATATGTAAATCTTCAGGTGAGTTAGATCATGACATGAGGAAGGATATCACTACTCTGCTCACCCAAATTTTCATACAAAAAAACCCTATTAATGTCCTGATTGGATTGATGGGATGATATCATGTGTCATGTTGTCATTATTTTATTTAACATATTGGAATTAGTGTTTTTTGAGTGATTTAATTACAAAAGGTCAATGGTATGAAGAAAATAATCATGATCCAAGTGTTCCACTCACCTTGAGCTTATAAAAATTTTAACTTTGTTGTGGGCTTCGAGTGAGCAAGATTATGACCTTTGGAAAAATCCTAGAGCTCCACTTACTAGGGAATTATTTTTTTCAAATACAAGAAGGTTAGGGTTATGGAAAGAATTTTTTATAAGTATAAGAAGGCCCAAGATTATGGAGTATATGACACCTTAATAAACTTGAAAAAATGAAACAAAGTACTAACTTGGTTTGTCTTCAAATGCTCCAGATGAGTGGGTAAGTGCTTCTTGGAAAACATGGATGAGTTGGCATGTCTGGGTGTAATATTGACACACTGGATGTATTTTGATCAACTAGCATACACCTAGGTGACCAAGATTATGACACCTAGTTAAATCTCAAATCTTTGCTTTTACTATAAAAGTAGAAAAACTATATGTACATGAAGGTCGTAGATTAGTATGTAGATGACACATTTCACATTAAATTTAAAGACCAAAACTAAGTGTCACCTTGGATTTTTTCTCTAAGTGTTTTGGATGAATGGGTGATCACTACATGGTAAATTTGAATGATTTATTAGGCATCCATGTGTGAAATGGGCATTACTAGTAGTAATCCACTGAAAAATCCCTCCAAACATGTGTTACATAGTATTTGTTAGAAAGTGGATGTTCATATTATTTTTATCTTGTTCAAAACGGGAATGTGCACACTATAAGAAAGATTGGAATACTATCAACTATAAAAAAACCTTTTTCTTAACGTTTTTGATTTTTTTAGTCCATAAGATTTAAAATATGATTTTTGAGAATAAACTTTGTACAATTATTTGGATCAACATGTTTTAAATAACTAGTGACATTAGGCATCCATAGATGTATATCATGGCATCCAATAGACAATGATATAATTCCAAAAACTAAACTAAAATGGGTAAGTTAACCACTTATAACTCCCTCAGTGATGCCAATTTCATGAATTAAATCAAAGTACTAGGAACTGCTTGGCAAGTGAACCATAATATCATACATGTAAAAATTTAAAATATAAAGTAATCAATGGGGACTCATAAAAATTGAATGGATAGACAAGATGACTAATTCAAAGATTGCAAGCAGTGTGAACTTGACAAAACAACTGGGATCATCTTGTAAATTTATCATGATCACATTCATAGTTATTCATAGTATGGGTCATGGACAAGGATTTAATAATTACAAAAAATATAAATACCAATTGCAAATAATTGTGAAGACCAATGCAATATAAAATGTGAAAATATAAAGACCATTGTCATAATATTATTAATCATTAACAATAAACAAATTATATACGAATATTATCACTTATGAAGGTAAGAATATAATATATTCTAATACATATTATATTCTCATATAAAGCTAAGATTTTTTTTATAACATTGTAGTAGGGTTCTATTTGGGAACTTAGTGTCCATATAAATATGTTAATAATTTAATAAATTTAATAGAGATTATACATGAGGAATTTAATTTCAAAGAGAAATATATCATCAATTTGATTAGCCTCCTTAAAATAATGATATTGATATCAATAGCTTGAGAAACTTGATTAATAACTTGAATTATTTCAACAAACTAGAATAATATCTACTAGTAGTTGATTGATAACTTAAATTCCAAAAACATTGAAACTATAATCCATAAAATATGACATGTAATTCCAATAAATTAAAAATTGGAATATGATGCTTTCAAAATTTGAATCCAATAACTAAAATAATTGATACTATAAAAACCAATAATAATAGTTTTTGTTTTCAATATTGACTAGAATATTTCCAAATTTAATGAAATGATGGTTCAAATATAAAACAAGGAAACAATGAACCTATCAATCAATATGTCTTGTGATATAAAATAATGTTTCCCAAAAATGACAAATCAATGGCAAATAAAAAAATGCAAGACATAATCAAGAAAAGTTTACTTTCCCCTTCACATGAGTGCATTATTTTCAAAATGTTAAAATATTTTGATGACTTATGCCATATTGTTTGAGATATTTAAATGAAACTTATTTCATTGAATAAGATAAATTATGTATCAAAACAATGAATACATCCAATACCAAGTTTAATATCAAACAAAGCTACAAGGTGAAACATAAAAAACATAAAAAGGAAAAAACCATAATACTTAACACAATTTCGCAAAAAGCTAATTGAATAATCTTATCCAATGCATTTAAGAGAAAATTTCCATGATTCTTGACTCTTCAATTTATTTTCTTTAGAATATTTAGGAGTGTCATCTCATATCTCTCCCTTTTCCCATAGAGGTTGATATGAGTCGACCTCTACCCAAAGGATATGATGCTAATGCATATTGTGACTATCATCAAGGTCCTAAGCATTCTATGAATATATGATATAAATTGAATCATAATATACAAGACCCTAATGATGACCAAAATATTACCTTTGATGATGTTTTAAAGGATTCAGGCTCACAACCTAGTGATCACTAGAATAAAAAGGTATTTAACAATCCTTTGCAAGATCATTGTAATAAATATCTGAAAGTACAAATGACATATAATTAATATAATATTCCATCACATTATGGGAACCAATTATATTTTATTATTGTAACTCATACACAAAAAATACCTCCTATGGTTCAAAAACATTCAATTATATGTTATAACAATAAAATAGTGGATGCTAACTCAAATATTCATTGATTATTGTTTTTATCATACCTTAAACATCAACCTATGCATAGTGTTATGATTGATAATGGTGTTTGTGAAAATTTATGTACCATTAAATTAATTACACATTTATTATATACACATGATGATTTATACCCTTCAAAAAAAATTGTCAGAGCATACGTTGAAACATCATAACATGTCATTGGTGAGATTGATTTACCTTTAAAGAGTGGTCCAATGAATGTGGTTACCAAATTTTTATTTATACCATATATAATAGTATTTGATATGTTATTGGGATGATATTGGATACATAAAATCCATGTAATACCTTCCACAATATATGAGTGTATTAAATATATTCATACCAACATGGGAGTCACACTTTATGGAATTCCATATGAAAAACCACTTGAATAAGAGACACTTATTCCAAGATAGATACTTATAAAACATATTAATTTTAATACTTAATGAAAGGATAATAAACATGTAATCTCATTTGATAGGTGGCCCATACTTGAGATATCTTTTCACCAAAGATATATAGTGAATTTCATGAAATCCTTATCTACTCCTACCCAACATACTTTATTATTTATAGAAACTAAACATGTTCCAATTATTTATACTCCAAATAAACCACAAATCACTCAAAAATTGGTTCCATTAAACCATACTCATTATATTGTTTCTTCATTATCACATAGTCCCATTACACATACATAGAATACCATAGATTCTCTAGATCCAAAAATGACACCTATCCATGCTCCTTGACAATACCACCAATTTGATATACCATATTTTGATTTTTTATTTAACTATGATTATCCCTTGGATGGGATCATAGGATATCCTTTTCTTTCAAAAATACTTCAAAACTCCAAAAAAATCAAATATTTTAGAAAATACAAAAACATTCAAAGAATTCAAAACTACAAAAAATATTTAACATTCCCTTATTTATTAATTCCTTGTCATCTATGTTGTTTTATTTATGTTATTAGATATCATATAATTTAATTTATATATAAACATATGTTCCATGCATAATTGAGTGTGATACAAGCATACCTAGACACATGATATATACACTTACAAATGTTGGATGTTTCCTCTACCTGTATCATATAATACTTTGGGGGATCTACTTATTTTATCATGGTTGATACATGTTACATATATTCTATGATTATTTATATATTATCATTATTTATATTATATACTAATTCTTACACATGTTTATATCCATCCTAATATTTTTCATAATGTGTTTGATATGCTATGTTACATATTGTTTATTTAACACACATATATAGGGAAAAATATGATATGATTATGTTGGTTACTTATGCTTTTTCTATTTTTCACCCCCTTGTGTGAATTTTGTTTCTTACCATTGTTTTGTTCATGAATATTTTGCATGTGCTCATTATTTTTTGGCCCCTATTATATTTTTTGTCGAATGGATATTTGAATATGTAATCATATGGACATTTGAATATGCCACTCCCTTCAATTATGTGTAATTTGAACATGCCTCTTATATGAGTTATCCTTAGACCCTTATATTTTATTAAATTGAGTTCTCTTGTGTATGCACTTGATTGTTTTTTGAGTTTTCAATGTTACTCTCTATACATTTCCATGATTTATATCATGCATCTTTGGACTTGATGTGATCACATACTGTGAGCTTCATTGATATATCTACTTTGACATACTATCCTTATACTCTAGATGATTCATACACATATTATACAACTACCTTATCCTTATGAAGTAAGGTACCTACAATTTTGTATCTCCCACACCTAAAAATGGGAGGAATATTA
Source organism: Torreya grandis (assembly GCA_037957365.1). NCBI lineage: Eukaryota > Viridiplantae > Streptophyta > Pinopsida > Cupressales > Taxaceae > Torreya > Torreya grandis. The sequence goes on along the minus strand of JARHVA010004698.1, from coordinate 657,311 downwards.
GTGGGCACATGGCATTAATTATGACTTCTACATTTTTTACAATTTTTATATTTCAATGGGGGTATATCATAAATACATGACCTCCACACTTACATATTTTCTAAGATTTTAGTGGGGACATGTGGTAAAAAATGAAACCACACTTATACACTTCCTTTGTATCTTGATATTTTAGTGGGGGTATGTCATAAAAACATGACCTCCACACTTACACTATATCTAGTTCATTTTCATGATTCAAATATACACTTGGGTTGGAATCCTATACATTTTAATGATTTTGCATAGATTTTGCACATATTTTTCACATTTATTATGAATATATTAGATATTAGAAATATTAGAGTTGCATATGCCATATTATTACACAAAAATTACAAATTTAGTAGTTATAATACTCACTAGGACACACTAATTACACTTGGATGTATTGTTATTGAGAATTTTTTACTGCAGTAGTTGGTTCACTTTATAGGTTAAAGTGATTAAATCATTCAACATCATAGATTATAAATTTAAGTGATTAAATCATTTAATATCACCATATTTATATGATGAGTTGATTAAATTACTCACCTTCACCAAATTATATATTGACACTTGAGTTATATAATTGAGATATAATTATCTCAATGTTCATGTCACAACTCACCCTTGAAAAATATTGGGGTAATAATGCCTTATAATCTCCTTAAAATATATAAATTTTAGGTTTTAAACTTTTCCATCTCTAATTATTCATAACTAAGCATATTTACCATGTCAAAGTGTCAAGAGGAAATATGGTTGTATCAACACATAGGTGTGTTCCTTCCTTGCTCTCTTTATTTCAAATTATTTAAAATTTTAGGTTATATGCACTAATTTACATTATAATATGCTCTTGGTTATATGCCATACACTATAAAATCACTAAAATTGGGCTCAATCAAAGGCAAAGTATGTTATACACACCCATTAACATATTTATTTCCTTTAAACTAATAATTTCATCCTTATGCATTACTATATTAAAATGGTAGGGGGTATGTAGATACTAAAACTCAATATTCATAAAATCTTAGTCTTTTACATTTGATAAATATAAATCATGTACACACCCTTTTATTTTATGCATCCCTACTACTGAAAGGCTCACATTTACCATCTCACTATGCCTAAATACTTATCTCAGTCGAATCCATATCATTTTGATGACCCAAGTCGCCTATATTAAAAAGAATGCTTAAAAATTGGTAAACATCATTCATTGTTAGTTTTAAATACATACCTTTTTTATATCCTTTTAGACACTACCATCCACATAAGAAGACTATCATCAGTGGTAGTGTACAAATCCTTATTTAATGTCTAGTTTCTAAAATTCATCTAAATTGTAAATGTTTTGAAATCTATGAGTCAACCTATTTTTCCTATTAAACCTTATTGTAAGATACTTTAAAATGGTATGGTATAAATACAATTAAAATCCATATAATTATTCATCTAGTAAATATGAAGTAAATGCCTACTAATGCTCAATAGATCAATTACACAACTAAGATATTATGCCCTATTCATCCATATTTTCATATAAAGCATATGAGTAGTCATATTATAAGTTTAAAGTATTCAAGTATCATCCCATGAGTTATATTTTTCAAATTAAAAGATATATCAATACATGCATTTTCATGTAATATATTGAACCCTTGTTCACACACATTATCACACATAGGGAATAATTACATAAGTCTAAGGCCCTATTTTGATTATTGGCTATGTAGGTAGCACCCACTCATAGAGGGTTATTTGGGATTAGCTCAAAATTGTGATCCCATTAACCTATTTTTAGTAAACTCATTTTAAGGGTGAAGAGCTAGGGTTTGGATAATTAACAAATATCAATAACCTATATCTCAAATCTGAACACATTAACAAAAAGTTGACATAAATTTTAGAATAATGAATTTTATCACATTGATATTCAATCATTATTCTATACTAAACACCTACATCATAGTTAGACACTAGTATCGATGGCAGTGTCCATATTTAGTGGTAGTATACACGACTACATAAGCATAATTTCTAGAATCTAATGATTGATCTAAAATATTTATCTTTTATAATTTTTACTTGTTTCTAGTCTAGATCTATCCACGCATAATGAACCCAAATAATTATCACTTCTTTTTGGTATTGCAATCAATTGAACATCTTTTTAATTTGGTACTTTTTATATTTAACATATCTTATTATTGTAATTCAAAATATTCATTTATGTGAGTTTTCAATTAATTGGCCTATTATAGATTAGTTTATCACCCTTGTTATTAAACTATTTATATATTATTAACCCTATCCTCATAACCCTATTTAAATTTAGGGTCAAAAATTGGTTAGTCTATCAAATGATTATGCAAGAAATTTTCAATGGTTGTCAATTCCATATAATTGGAATAAACTACAAATGGAAAAGAGCTTAATCTACGGTTTATGATTCACACTAATGATAGAGGAATGGAAAAACACTCATAACATGCCTAGTAAGAAGAGAAAATGAGTTCTTTGATCATTCATTTCTAATAAGTACGCAAAGATTCAATCCACTATCATTGGATTCTTGATTAGAAGAAGATGCAATCAATTTTCCATGGGTTGTATAATATTTAACTACAAACTATGAGGTACGTTGTTAACTTATGTTGTATTTATTTATTTTATTTAAGGTTATAATGACTGATACATAAAAAACCCTAGTTATATACCATTTTAATACACACACACACACACACCCATATATATATATATGAAAGGGATGTCCTATGTACATAATGGATTAATGTTGGATAGGGCACATTTGTTGGTCATGGTGAGGTAAGAGATATTTTATTTTTTATTACCATTGAATATTCAGGTATGTCTTTTTTATTTATACTTCAAAAAATGATTGAATCTTAATTATTAATTTTGATCTCTCATAAACCATGGCTCAAATTACATAAAAATAAATTATGATTTTCTCTTCTCATTATTATTATGTGACATAATAGTATAGATTCCTATGTGAATATGACCATAAACATAGGTATATGTGTATGTATTTATGTATGCATGCATGCATGTATGTATGTATATGCATATACATGTATATGTACACACACATATACATACTTAAATATATGTGCATGTTTATACATATACACAAACATTTATGTATATATGTATGTATGCACATTTTATTTTTTTAAAGTGATTTATATATGTATATGTATCTATACACACACACACACATACATGTATGTATATGCAATGGATGTTTTGTGAAGTGATTGATAGACTAAAGAGTCTAGGTATGTTTCTATGAAAGAATATTGATTTTTATCCTTGATGTAGTGATGATAGCTTTACATTATGGGTATACTAGTTATTTTTAATGTGGTAAGATGTTTTATTTATATTTTAAATTAATAATTTATCTAGAAACATTTTACGAGAAATTATTTGCATTGTTATTTAGATAAATTGAATTTAATTACTAACCATATCTATGATTATATCTCTGTGAGGGTTACAATAATGAATATTTCCTATTATATGTTGTTATATATAATTAAGAGGAACATGTTATAATTACATGAACTATATATTTATTGACAAGTGTATATTTGAATAATAAGAACATTATAAAAAGAATGGTTTTACTGTATTTGTTAGAAACTTTTCTTGGAGAGTTTGATGGTAAAATTCAAATATAGATTTAATCCATTATTGTATTATCTTAGAATTAAAAATATTTTTCATATGAACAATAGTATGAAAGATAATTATTTAGACATTAAATACATAATGTTATGTGGTTATGTGGTTTAAGCCTTATAATGGTTGTTGTTTATTACCAAGCCTAAACCCATTGAAATTAGGACTCCTTCGACCTGAACTTGGAAAGGTAAGGCTACAATGATAGAGGAATTAGAAAAAAATAAAAAATTACTAAAAAATTTCAATTTAAGGGTTCAATAGGTAGGGTTTGGCTTGACAAATTTTATCCAGGACTAGAATGAACTCATCGAGTGGCTAAGGCTATTGTCCAAACTTTTGTCCACTTTACCCAGTACCCCCCCAATCCCCCATTATGAAATCTCCCTAGGTCCTTAAATCCCCCTTGGGATCCCTTAGTAGGGTCCCCCCTAAATAAACCCTTTTGTAGGTTAAATACAATAATTATCCTAGGATGATCTTCCCTAGGGAAGTGACTGAAGGCCACAAAAACCATATCCATGCCAAGGTTTGAAAAGACAAACCCTTCATCCCGATTAAGGACAACATTGTTTCTAAAGACACTCAAGAGGGACCCTCTTCCTAGATCAGTTTTAGTTTTATGTTCCCTATTTTAATTCTAAGTATTGGTTTTTTTATTTTATTCTCTTGGCCCTAGTTGGCATGTTAAAACTATGTAATGCACTCTTGTGGTTCTAGGTCCCTATAAAACCTGGTGTTACCTTATCAAATATAAAATATTTTTTATGAATTTCAAATATTTGTAAAAAAATCATAGTTTGATGTCTTAACTTAAATTCATTTATTTTATTTTTATTAATTTATAAAAATATGAATTTATATGAGAAATGGCTATATATTATTTCTTTATTATAATATTTTAAGATTACGGGTAAATATCCTCTTATAATGCACACAATACTCTCTTATGTTCATAGTGAGTTCATCTAGTCTACATGTAATCTTAGTTTCTATAAATTATGAGTGGAGCTACATATATAAAGTTTTTCATGGCTCTAACACAAGAACACTCTATATATTTTTTATTAGATCTTGTCCTTGGCTATTTAAATATATGAATAACATTAGCCTAGATGTTTATCTAAGAATAAATGATTTATTTATAAAATATGATAAAAGGTTTGATTTGATTTAGCTAGACACACACACACACACGCACACGCACGAGCATGCATGCACACACACACACACACACACACACGCACGCATGCACGTGTGCGCACACACACACACGCATGTGCGCGCATGTGCGCGCGCGCGCACACACACACACACACACACAGACACACACATGCTAATATAAAACCTATAGGATAAGGTTTAAATAAATATTCTAACTTGAGAAGGTGGTCCTTATTGAACATAGTCATATTTCAATATTTTGGTTGCTGCATATTAGTTTTTTTCTAAAGAGGGAACCGAGTTTTTTGGTGGCATTATAGTATCTTTATCTCACATGAAGTGGACACTAAACATATAGGTCATGGATGTGATGGATAAACACAAGGTTATTTTTAATTATTATACACTATGTAAAGTTGATGGCCAATATCCCTATATCATACCTATTCTATATTAGTCTATGACTTGCCTCAATTATGTTTTATATGATTTCACATAGTGGTTAAATTATAAGAAATGGAAAGTTGGAAACTTTATTTAAATAAGGTGCATGACACCAAGTCCCTGTAGGAGGTATGAGTAGTAGTGATCAGGTTTATGTTGATCTTGTCTAAGTCTATAAAATAAACAATTTTTTTTATGAAAATAATTTATATAATTATATGGAAATTCTATCCCATGCCCACTAATTTTAAGGACATATATATACCCATGTTAACCTAGATAATAATAAAATTTACTGACATGGATATTGTACATAACTAGGAATGTGATGTATGAAAATTGTGAAAGCATATTATAGGCAAGTAATCTAAATTTTTTGATAAAATGTAAATTTTCAAATTAATTGTACTGAAGGATCATCTTAAACAATAAAGGCTCAAGTAAATGAATATTAAAATCTATGATAGGATTTACTAGGATAGTATGATAAATGAAAAATGGTAATGTATTTATAGTTAAATAAAATCTTTAGGGACAAAATCCTTCCAAAACTAAAATTGTGTGCTCCAAACATATAATAAAAAAAATATGAAGAAAAAATACTTAAAATTATGAAATAAAAAGAAATAAAAAAATCTCATTGGGGTTTCAAAAAATTATTTGAAACCCTGGTTTGATGACAATGAAGCTTATTTCACTACACTTCTTTTTAATATTTTTTAATTAGAATATTTATAATATAATTATAAATATAAAAATAAAATGATATTAATGTTTATGATGTAGATATAGATACTAGGGTAACTTCTCCCTAGAGCAGAACATAATAATTTACATGTAGGGTGTATGGGGTGATTAAAATGTGGAGAGCCTACCTCAAATGACATTTTGAGACATTGAAACAAATTCTTACATAAATATATTGCTTCATTCACCAATATTTTCATGGATAGATAGAATGTTAAAAAAATTACAAGGAGCTTTCCAGTAGTGCCAAAGGATAATAAAATATAATTAAAAGAAATAAATTGACATATTGCATGAAACATTTCATTCCTCTTGCATTATGTTTCCCTTCATTGTGAAAATTTTATTTGGTTTCCCTAATTCTTTCTTCAACATTATGATAGTTACTAATATCACATTTCCCATAGTGGTATACACTTGACATAACATATGTCACTCAATTTTATGAAAGATTACCTGCACCAGTAGTGGGTATTAGAATACAATTAATTTAGATATTTATAAAATAAAAATAGGTAAATAAATAAATGCCCATTTGGGAACATCAGATATCTAAGAAACTACCCTTCAGAGAAAGTCAAATCCTTTGCCTTTTTGCATTTTCAAAATTACTCTTGGCTGGGGATTGATTTAGAATCTCTTACTTATAATATACCTAGGGGGAATATAGTGCATATTAGGCATAAAATAGTAGTATAATGAATAGTATTTTAGTACCACATGCATAAGAGTGAGGAGTTGGGTAGATTAAAACTAGTATAAAATAAAGGGGCATAGGCCATTGTAATACATCCAATCAAATATCAATTCAATTAGAATATTAATGTAATAAGGAGCTATCCCCCTCAAAGTGTAAAGTGATTCAGAGTGATTCCTTCCATAAAAAGAATATATATATATATATATATATATATATATATATATATATATATATATATATATAGTTATTTTATGTATTACTTGTAAGAGGTTCTTAACATTCAGTATCATCCAAGCAAAGTCTATCAATTAGAGCCAAATGCACTGATAAAGAGGTAGAACCCTCGAAGTTGAAAGCAATTGTGAAGTTATTCCTTCCTACCAAAAAAGAATATTATATTTATATATCATTACATTTAGTATTTTAGTTATATGAGTGTAAAGGTTATTAACATCTGGTATTTATATTATAAAAATAAAAATAAAAAATAATATTATGCCATTTTTACACATTGTTACCCAAAAATATCAAATAAGTTTACTACATTCAAAAGTGGATGCTACTTTGAATAAAATAAGCAATGACATGCATGCTCATTTTGATCAAATTAAGCTTCATTCTCATATAATCATATAATATGGAGAGGAAATAGATGCATGGGTATATTTTGAGGATTATTGTCAAGCCTCCTATGTTGATTTCCATTATTTGGTTGAGACTACTTCATATATAGATGAACTAAAGCTGATAATTGAAGAGCCCAAACAAGTACCATAATTACTCATGCTAGCATCTAAAACACTTGATAAAGCCATTGATAAGCCCATGTTGGCCACCAATGCTTCAAAAAATTCTATGCATTCTTTTTTGGGGTTAGCCACTCCAAAAATAATGTGTGTAAATAAAAATTATAAGGGGGATAGCATGTATCCTTCATTGGCTCACCAAGTAGACTATTTTGAGCTTCCTTATTCTAACTTAGAGGTGATGATCAAAAAGCTTCAACTACTAGATTATAACTCCCCAGTTAACATGTTTCCCATTGAGGTTACTCCATATGTATCCCTATATGTACTTTACCCTCATGTTATAGTGTTTGAGTTCACACTATACATGTACATGTTCATACCCCAACATAGTTGGAAGAAGTGGAAGCAGAAAAGAATGCATTTTAGAGCTTCCATCCTATCTTAAACATATTTTTTGAGAGAGAAACATGTCAAGGGGGATGGAATGTAATATACATAAGGAGGGGAATATAGTGCATATTAGGGGTAGAATAATATTAGAATGAATAGTAATTTAGTACCAAATGCATAATAATGAAGATTTGGGTAGATTAGAACTAGTATAAATAAAGGGGCATAGGCCATTGCAAGACATCCAAGCAAATATTATTTCAATTAGAGTATTACTCCGATAAGGAGGTATCCCCTTCAAAGTGGTAAGTGATTTGGAGTGATTCCTTCCATAAAAGGAATATAATATAATATATAATCTGTATTTAAAATTATTTTGTGTATTCTAGCATAGAGGTCATTAACAATCCTTCAGGTACCTACCTTGATCATGTTTTGCTCTCAACATGCTTCAACAATTTAAATAACTCAATATTCAAATCAATTAAGGGGAGGTTTCAAAACAAATCTCTACATTGTTATTTTACTTAGGTAATTAGTTCTACCATATTTTATTATTCCTCCATGTTAATTATGAAAACCTACTAGACCATTGTATCATCCCAAAGGCTACATATAAATACTAAATTCTCTTAAAAGAACTCCCAAGATATCCCCCAAGACTATAATCAGTTTGTCATGTGTCTATATTATAATAACACCAAAAAAATATCCTACTAATTACCATATATACATATTCAATTAAGGAATTCTATTCTTTTTATTTTTTTTAATTTGTATAATTTCCATGTTGAGTAACCAAGGGCTAATGCAAAAACTATAACGACCTCTTGAGCTACCAAGACATAACTATCATGATCCATAAGATTAGAAAACATATCTTCACTCTTCCTCCCTATCCTAACTCTTGGAAAGAAATCACAACACAATAATTTCCTTGGATACTCTCTACAAAAGAACCTTGAATGAAGGCTTATTTAAGATCTTTACAGTGACTTTCAATATGCCTATAGGCCTAAACAACCAGAGTTTTTAATTTTTTGTAGTGAAGTTTGAAAGAAAAACATGGAAAAAGATTTTCAACCAAAATGAAAATTCATAATCTCATACTCATTATGATGTTGTAGGTAAATTTGAATCTATAATTTAGAACTTGTTACTTTCTCTACTTTAGAATAATGAGCATTTGTGATCTTAAGGGAATGCTAGCTATAGACCGATAGGCAATGTTGTTTCTATGATCCACCATCTAGGTATGCCTCTCGAGACAAAATCCTTTTTCTTTCAGAAATATGTTTGACTGAACTAAACAAACAAAATTTAAAACCTTCAATTTATAAAAAAAAGGGCAAAAAATCTATAAAGAATTTTTAGATCTGAACTAACATTTGGGGAGGAAAATACCATGGAAGGTTGATATAGTGTCATATAATGGATGACATGGTTGATTCTTATGGAGAATTCCTCAAGATATTCTTGAGTTGAATCAACATTGAAAGTCCCTTCAAAAAAATTCTACTTGAGACCTACCTCTATGTTAGGTAAAGGAGACCCTAGAACATCATATTGTAAAAGCTTGATAGTCAATGATCAAACCAAAGATCTTATATTATTATATGAAAATTCATTATCTATGGTTTGGTTTCAAAAGGTGCATCATGACATGGTACATATTCATTGAGTGCTCCAAGGTGGTCCCCTAATGCCATGCATTGCTTTCAAATTCATGGACATGTTATTTCTTCTTGTGTGCTAGTTGTGGTAGGAAAAAAAGAGAGATAAGGGGATGTTTGGGGTAAGGTTTGTAACCCATCCTTTCCAAGATTATATTTTTTTATTGTTTGAATAAAATTTTCCACCCTGGCCACAACTGACAATATTAATTATTGATGAATTTATTGTAAAAAATGACAACTTTACCACTATAATATCTTTGATTCCTATGAGCCCAATAATAACATAATTTTTTTGATCCAATATATGTAAAGTAAAAATAATATTATATTCCATTAGTTAAGAGAGTTTTTACTTATCCTATAAAAGGTTCACATATTATACAACACATAAAATGACATAATCTAATTGGTATAAAGAGAAGAGATTAATAAGGAGTTAAAATAAAATGCATACAATAGTAGCGCATTTAATTTAACAATATGAATGAATGGTTTGAACTTTCATCTTTGCTTTAAATATATATCTATATAAAATCTTGTGAATATGAAAACATAATAGAATACTATTTCCACTTTATTGAAAGGGTAATTATAGCCATGTTATTTCCAATGTAGTAAAAAATGAAAATGGTTTGAAATTCTCTCGGTGTTACTCTTCCTAGAACAAGGGATAGACCTATTCATTGATAATTCAGCTAGGAAAAATCCTTAAACAATAATACATAAGATATATAATTGATTATTATTATTATTATTATTATTATTATTATCATTATTATCATTATGATCATCATCATCATCATCATCATCATCATCATCATCATCATCATCATCATCATCATCATCATCATCATCATCATCATCATCATCATCATCATCATCATCATCATCATCATCATCATCATCATCATCATCATTATTATTATTATTATTATAAGTAGGCACATATAGTTATGCATGAATTCCTAATCTAACCATGATAGTAGCTTAAATTTTAAACCTTATCAAAGATAAATGATGTCATAGATAATATCTTCATGTAACTCTTAACATTTTTTTATGAATCAAAACAATTTGAATTTGTTATGGTTGACATTTTATTGTGAACTAATATGGAAATATCATACTAATTAAGAGGGTCTAATATATTTGTTTTTAAACTCTGAGAGATTGAACACTCACAAAATAGTTTCATATTGTATATCATTCTAATATATTCCTCAAAACCAAGAAAAATTTACTTTCATCCTCTAACTTCTATTAAACTGTAAAATTATTTTTTATAGGATTGTTCATGTTATTGATCCAACCAAAGATCTACTAATATTCTATGAAAATTCATTATCTATGGTTTCAATTTCAAAAGGTGCATCATGACACTGGTACATAGTCACTGAATGATCGAAGGTGGTCCCCTAATCCCATGCATTTATTTAAAATGCATGAACATTTTATTTCTTCTTGTGGGCTAGTTGTGGTAAGGATAAAAGAGAGATAAGGGGAGGTTTGGGTTAAGGTGGGGAACCCATCCCTTCCAAGATTATATTTTTTATTATTTGAATAAAATTTTCAACCCTAGCCACAAATGACAATAGTAATTACTGATGAATTTATTGTAAAAAATGATGGTTTTACCACTATAATTGCCTTGATTCCCATGAGCCCAATAATAACACAAATTTTTAATCCAATCAATGTAAAATAAAAATAATATTATATTCAATTAGTTAAAAGACTTTTAACTTATCCTAAAAAAAATCACATATTATATAACACATAAAATGACAATCTAATTAGTAGAAAGAGTAGAGATTAATAGGGAGTTAAAATAAAATGAACATAATAGTATCCCATTTAGGACTCACAAGATGAATGAATAGTTTGAACTTTCATCTTTGATTCTAAATATATATCTATATAAAATCTTGTGAATATGAAAACATAGTATAATACTCTTTCCACTTTATTGAAAGGGTAACTATATGTATGTTGTTACCAAAGTAGTAAAAAATGAAAATGGTTTGAAATGATCTCTATGTTACTCTTACTAGAATAAGGGATAGACCTATTCATCAATAATTTAGTTAGGAAAAAACCTTAAACAATAATACACAAGCTATATAATTGATTTTTATTATAATAAGTAGGCACATATAGTTATGCATAAATTCTTAATCTAGCTATGATAGTAGATTAAATGTTAAACCTTATCAAAGATAAATGGTGTCATAGACAATATCTTCATGTAAATCTTAAAATTATTTTATGAATCGGAACGGTTTTAATTTATTATGGTTGATATTTTATAGTGAACTAATATGGAAATAAAATCCTAATTAAGAGGGTCTTATATATTTTTTGTTAAACTTTGAGAGATTGAAAACTCACATAATAGTTGCATATTATATATCATGCTAATATATTCCTTAAAACCAAGGAAATATTTACTTGCATTCTATTAAATAATAAAATTATTTATTATAGGATTATTTAAAATAGAGGCTAGTTAAGATCTTTTGTTGAACATTATCATAGATTAAGGAGGAGATTGTTGAGCATTATAACTGATTGTTGAGTTGTTAGAATAATTGTTATCATTGATGTTAATCTAATGTCATTATTTTCAAAGGTTCTTGTGAAGGTACATGGTCAAGTATGATTTGTGGTATGTATTATGAATTCTTATGATAACATAGTGAGTGTTGTTTTTATATGAAATTACTAATGTGAGAGTATTGTTTGAAGAAAGTTTTGGTATCATTTTAAATAAATAAAATTGAGATCAACATTAGTAAGTACAAGTTAGTATGTCAAAGTATCAATCATATTGCATAGTTTTTGTCTAGACCTTGAGATATGGTATGTGTAGGTAGTATGATTAAATAAGTGAGCTAAGAAGAAGAAACTATATACTCTGAAGATATGTGTAAGCAGTTTCAAAGATGCTCCAAATGATATACAAAGATGAGAATCCTCCTAATAATACTTGATAGTGTTTGATCATGAGAGAGCTTGTTTGAGTTTGTGAATGAGGTTTTTAGGAAATTGAAAATTATTATAATATTAGCTCTAAAGATTTGTGTATGTAGCTCTAAAGATGTTTTGAAGTGAGCTACAAAGATCCTAATCGAGCTTTGAATATCTATAAGCATATATGAATATGATCTATTGAAGCTCCAAATATGAGTGAGTGTATAAGGTTAATTGTACATACATAAAAGGCATTGGTTTACTTAAGATATTTTCAAGGTGAAGTCTATATGGGTATGTACTTTAGTCTAAGTCTGTAACTAGACTAGTTTTAGATCATGCTTGGACTAATGAGGCATCACAAACTATTAACAAGACATGAATAATTATTTATAATATTTATGCATGATAGGATATTTCATGACATATATATGAGGTTTTTAGACCTTTTATAGTAGTTATAAGGTCAGCTTTAAGACCTAATGTGATTGGCAGGTTAAGTCCTAGAATGAAAGAAGAGAGATGGTGGCTAGATGAGGTATTAGGATTACTTATCATGACATGGGTGAGTATATGATCATTGAAAAATGTTATTAAAGTATTTTCAAGTACTTTAATTAATTATTAGGTCAAAATTTTCAATAAAAATTCTTAAAAAATGTTTCAAGGTTTTTTTAGTGCACAGAATGAAGAGTTCTCTACCCGAGAAGGTTTTTCAAGTGCTCATTGAAATGTAAAAAATATGCATGAGAATATTAATTTTTCATGGTAGATGAGGAATGGTTCTAACTCAAATTTACAATTATTGGTTTTTGGAAAGAGGATCTAAGTTTTATGAATGATTGTTAAGACTGGAAATTGGTATAAACCCTCAAAAAACCCTAAGAATGACATGATGTTGAAGATATTATTCTAAAGAGATCAGAATGGTCTGATATGGTTAGACAAGTGATTTTAGGTAGTATTAAAATTCATTAGGCATATTAATGTGTGATTAGTTTCTCAGGTGAATGAGTAGACCCTATAGACAAGTTCTTATTTTTTGAAGATCTGCTATAGTAGGTAGAGTTGACCATGTCAAAGTGTGAGACTTAAATTTTTTGTCCATGAAGGTTTATAGATAGCTTCTAGACCTTAGTTTTGAAATTTTGGTTATCCAATTTGGCTAGTCACCAATAGACCTAGTAGTGTAGATAATAAGAAAATTAGGTAGAAGTGAGAAGATGTTTCATGATGTGTTTTCATGTAAGAGTGATAGATTGAAGTGTTTGATGATGTTTTTTGGGACTTGAATAATCTATCCACTCTGTGAAAAATATTTAAATTTAGTATAATATGTTGGACCATTAAAGCTAAAATGGCTTATCTGGCTGACTAGAGTCTATGAGAGAGAAGGTCAATAGATTGGTCTATTAGAATAATAGTTTCCATTAGATATCATGATCTGATTAATTGAGGTTACTCTAAGGATGATATAATATATTTTTCATTCATTGAAATCCATTTAGTATATTTAATCATGTGTCAAAATTTCATGTTTCCTTGACAGTGTTTTGAAGTCAGTTGATAGTTCTGAGTGAACATCTTATAAAGAAGAGTCTGAGCATGTATCCCTGAGATGAAGCATCAGTTGAAGTTTGTGATTACCCTAAGTTCATGATTTTTATAAATATATTAATTATTTCCATGTTTTTTTGTAATAAATGAGTATATGCCTCAGTTGTTCAAGATAGAGTTTTTGAATATGCATATGCCTTTTATGAAGTGTTTTGAGAAAGGGTTCAAATGGTGATTGGACATAAAAAATGTTATGGATCTAAAGTGGAGTTAGATAAGATACATTATAGTGACATATGATGTTTTCCTATCATGTAAGGTGTTTTCATATACTTCAAGAAAGATCAAAGGGTAACATGTTTCTAAGAAGACCTATTAGGTCTCCATAAAGCCTAAAAGAGGTGTAAGGGATAATTAAGCTATGGCCAACCTAATGTACTAATTGATTGATGATTAAGTCATGTTATTTTAATATGATAATATGTATTCATGGCCTACCTAAGAATATAATAATGTGTGGATGACTAATAAGTATATGATCAAATGACTTGTATAAAAGCAAGGGAGTTAAGACCTATTTTGTATGTTAATAGAGAGAAGAGAAAAATCAAATGATATAGATCAGTAGTGAGTATATGGTCATGCATACCATTATATATATTTCATTAATATTTATTATAGGTTATTCATATGAGGATAAAGGTTATAAGACCTAATCAAGCCATGAAAAAGGTTAGTTGATTGAAGAGGGCTAGAAGCTAGTTTGAGAGGGATAAAAGTGAATGAAGAGGTAAAGGAGAAGATCATCATCTATTGTAAAAGAAACAATATTTTTTGAAGGTCATAAAGTGTATCATGTGGCTAAGTTAGTGTTGAGTCATCTAGGGGGTTGGTGTTCCAGGTGGAATTGGTGATTCACTAAATATTGATGTTTATCTTATAATACTATAGTACATTTTATTTATTAATTTGGTTTTTTAACTTTAAAGTTTTTCCACGTATATGTTATGTTCATGTATTTCATGCTCTTATGATTTGATGTTTATGCTTACTTCGATGTACATGCTTGTTAGAATGGTTGATGTATGATTAAGTAGAATTACATGAAATGTTTTGAAGAATAATTCATCCCCCCCTCTTATTCATTGTGTTTATAATAATTGGTATCATAGAAATGTCTCATGTCTAAAATCCTAAAAGAGATATTGAAAACCAAGGATGACTAGTCAACAATTTCAAGGTGGTTTCTCTACCAGTAAGGATTTGTTATTCAATAGATTTAACTATGCCTTTGGAATGTCAAAATGAAGATATATATGATGTTATAAGGACATTATATTTGATAGTCAATTGTGGATGGTTATATTTCACTCCCTATTCCACCAACAAATGTAGTAGGTAACAAGGCTAGTGAAAATAACTCCAAGGAAATGAATGTCATTTTGTGTGGCCTACCAGAGGCAAAACTTGTAAATGCAATGCATTGTTTATCATCCAAAAATATATGGGACAAATTTAAGATTATATATGGAGACACCAAAGTGAAGTTGTCCAAGTTTTAGACTCACACAAGATTATTTTGAATCCTAAAGATGAATGAAGATGAAACCATTGCATCCTACCTATTGAAGTTTGATGAAGTTATCAATATCATTAGAGTATTAGGAGAATAAGTTAAAAATTATAATATTTTCCAAAAGGTGTTAATATCACTAACTCCTAAGTTTGAATCTAAGGTGTCTGTAGTAGAAGAGATGCAAGACTTAGACAAGCTAGAGATGGATAGACTTATGGCATCTTTACTGCCTATGAGATGAGAACTAATGAAAGAATATCTCCCAAGAAGGAAGTAGCTTTCAAAGTTAAAAATAAGTCAAAGGAAAATAAGGTCAAGAATGAGGTATGTTTAGATAATGATGATGATGAATTAATTTTCATGTTTTCTAGGAATCTAAATATGAGTTCAGCTAAGTTGCCATTCAAGTGTTTCAACTATGGAAAAATTATACATTTTGAAAATAAGTATCCTCAAAAGCATAAGGCCAAGCATAATGAAGGACATGATGAACACCATGGAGATGAAAAAAAGGTTTATAATTCTGATAAAAATAAGATAAATTTTAAGAAGAATGAAGGAAGAAAAGGGTCATTTAAAAATAAGAAGAATTTCTATACCAAAGAAGATAGCTCATCTAGTGTAAGTGATTTAGACACATCTGACAGTGATGATGGAAGCATTGAATTTGAAGATGAAAATAGTGAAAATTTGTTAATAATCATATAATTAGACAATGAGGGTTGTTCAAATGGGAAATTCCTTATGGTTGATATAGAATCAGATGAAGTATACTATTACAGTGAAGAAGGAGAAGCTGAAGTAAATCTTGAGGCATAACTGATAAGTACCCTAGAGGAGTTAAAGCTTGTAAAGAAGAAGAATAAGAAATTGAATTCATTAGTTCAAGTTATGAGTAGCATATCAATTTTTTTGAAGAAATATTGAGCAACACTTCCAAGGAGTATGACGAGATCATCTAACAAGTATAAACCTAGATGGAGATTGTGACAATAATATTAAAGGCTAAAGATGAAGAATGCATCAAATATGAAACTAAAATAGAATCTTTGAAATCTAAGTTAGATCAAGCATCTATCAAGGTAAAGATATTTTTGAAATTTGAAAAGAGTACTAAGGCTTTAGATGATATCTTGAGTAGTCAAAAGTATGTAAGTGATAAGACATGTCTTGGTTTCAAAGAATACCAAAATACTGCATCTAAAGTCAAGTAGAATACTATTGAAGATAAGAAGGTCAACATGAAAAGAGCTATCAGACATCCCAATGCTATAAGGTATGTTATTTATTTTAATATTTACTATTTTACATGTAGTTAGTTTGGTCATAGAATAAGAGAATGTAAAAGATCTTCCAAGAATGAGTACTCATGGAACTATGGAAGGAGTCATAATTCATATCAGTCAAATGGTATGTATAAGGTGGTGTGTTATAGTTGTCATAATATATGACACATTGCAAGATTATTTCCTAATAGAGTTAGAATATCATCAATTCAAAATAGGAAGTTTGAAGCTCCTGCAGTGCAAAGAAGAAGAAAAATGAATGTATCAAAACCAAAGGTTGTAAATATATGTCATGATCAGTCTACAATCTCAAGTGGATTGCTTATTTAGATAGAGTATATCTCATATGAGAAATTGGGGAATGTCTATCATTATCTCAAATTGATGATCAAATAGTTGATGATGAGATCAAGACTATAGTGTCAATCAAATCTAGAAGGAAGTTGAAGAATATTCATTTTTATGAGAGTATGAAGATCTGGGAATCTCTAGAATTCATGTTATTTTAGTGCCCTATCAAAAGGGTTAGATCCATTAACCTTCATTGAGACATTATTGTATTAATAAATCATGAGGTTGTAGTTAAAGAAGAAGGTAGCTTGATGTGATATCTAAGGCAATTATTAGGTATCTAAAGTCAAATTACAAACAATTGGTATATGAGAGGTAAGACTTTGGTATTTGTCTATATGAGTAAATGATCTTGATCTATGAAGATAAAGGGGGAGTCCCTAATTATATAGTTGATGTCAAAATGGGATAGCCTTGTATGTGGTCAAGAGTTTGATCTTCTTTATTCATACCAAGGAAGGTAAGTGATATGAGTCTTTAGTTCTTTGAAAATAATATATGCTCTGTCTAAGGGGGAGCTTGGTAGCTCTGATTTCTTTGTAAAGAAAGTGATTATTTTTTGATATGCATGGAGCTAAGGAGAGATTATAAATGAGATGCTTCATAAAATTTATTTGTTGATGTTTTGATGGATTAGATAAGAGAGTTATTTGATTGAGATAAGTTTTTGAGAATGGTTGTCATAAGTTCTGAAGACTGTGTGCCATCTAGTGTCTTTGAGAGATAGTATCATCTCAAAGGGGAGATTAATATTTCAAAAGTTATAGATGACCCTTGATGTGTACTGGTAATAGAAGCATGGTGGATGCTTGGTTTGATGGGGAGCTTTACAAGTTGATTAACTAAATATTGATATTTGTTGAAGTGGTCTTGTAATATGAGTTCATTCTAAAATATATGAATAGTTGTGAAAGATTTTTTTCATTAATGTCAAAGGAGGAAAAAGATCAAAAATTTCAAAAAGAATGATAAAAGGTAAAAACTAGGTCTAAGAGATGATTGACATCAATAGTGGTTGACATAATTTTCTAAGTGTGTGTTATCATCAATGAAAAAGGGGAGATTATTGAACATTGTCATTGATTAAGGAGGAGATTTTTAAGCATTGTCATTTATTATTGATTTATTGGGATAAGTGTTACATTGATGTCAATATAATGTCATCGATGTAAATTTTTTTGGTGAAGGTGCATGGTCAAGTATGCTTTGTGGTATGAATGATGATTCTTATGATAGTATAGTGAGTGTTGTTGCTATATAAAATTAGTAATGTGAGAATATTGTTTGAATAAAGTTTTGATATCAGTTTAAAGAAATATCATTAAGATAAGCATGAATAAGTACATGTTAGTATGTCAAAGTATCAATCATATTTTATAGTTTGTCTAGAACTTGCAAGATTTTATGTGTAGGTAGAATGATGAAATAAATGAGCTAATAATAATAAATTATATGCTATGAAGATTTATGTAACTAGTTTCAAAGATGCTCCAAATGATCTACCAAGATGAGAATGCTCCTAAGAATACTTGATATTTTTTGAGCATGAGAGAGGTTTTTTGAGTTTTTCATATAAGGTGTTGAGGACCTTGAAAATGATTAGAAGGTTATATCTGAAGATCTATGTATGCAGCTCTAAATATTCTTTGAAGTGAGCTATGAAGATCCTAGTTGAGCTATGAAGTTTTGTAAGAATATACAAAGATGATATATTGAATATTTGAAGAAGAGTGAGTGTATAAGGTTTATTGAACATACATAAGAGGCATTAGAGTAATCAAGAGAGTTTCAAGGTGAAATTTATAGGGGTAAGTATTTCAGTCTAAGTTTTCAACTAGACTAGTTCTAGATCCTACTTGGACTAATGAGGTGTCATAAGCTATTAAAAATACATATGAATAATGATTGAAAATATTTAAGCATGATAGGATATTTCATAACATATATATGAGGTTCTGAGATCTTGTACAATGGTTAGAAGGTCAACTTTAAGACCTAATGTGACTGGCAGGTCAAGGCCTAGAAAGCAACAAGTAATTCGGTGGCTAGATGAGGTATCAGGATTAGTCTCCATGACATAAGTGAGTAGATGATAATTTAGAAAGGTGATTCAAGTATTTTTAAGTATGTGTATTAAGTTTCAAGTCAATTTTTGTAATAAAGAAGCTTGAAAAAGTGTTTTAAGGTTTTTTGAGTGCACATAATGAAGAATTGTCTACCCAAGAAGGTTTTTCAAGTGATTTTTGACATGTAAAACATCTACATTATAATCTAATATGTTTATTTTAGATGAATATGGTTTATATCTAAAATTTCCAATTATTGGTTTTTGGAAAGAGGAGCTAAGTTTTATGAATGATCATTAAGACTAGAAGTTGGTCTAAACCATTAAATAACCCTAATAATGACCTGATGTTTAATATATATTTTTTTAAAGATATCATAATGGTCTAATGTAGTGAGACAAGTGATTAGAGGTTTTATTAAAATATCCCAATCATCTACAAGTGTGATTGGTTTCTTAGGTGAGTGAGTAGAACCTATAGGCAAGTTCTTATTTTTTGAAGACCTACTATAATAGGTAGAGTTGATTGAGTTAAAGTTGTTAAGTAGATGAAGGTCAAAGTGTGAGACTTATATTTATTTTCCATGAAGGTTTTGGATAGTTTCCATACCTTAGCTATGCAAATTTGGTGATCTAATTTGGCTAGTTGATAAAAGACCTAGTAGTGCAAATAATAAGAAAATTAGGTAGAAGTGAGAAGATATTTCTTGATGTTTTTTCATGTAAGAGTGATAGATTGAAGTGTTTAATGATGATTTTTTGGAATTGAGTAATTTATCCATTATTTTCAAAATATTTAAAGTTAGTATAATATGTTGGAACACTAAAGCCAAAATGGTTTATCTGGATGACTAGAGTCTATGAGAGAGAAGGTTAACAGATTGGTATGTAAGATGAATAGTTTATATTAGAGCTCATGATTTGATTAGTTTAAGTTGCTTTGAGGATGATGTAATATATTTTTCATGCATTTAAATCCCTTGAATATTTTCAATTAGGTGTCAGAATTCATGTTTCCTTAACTATATTTTGAGGCCAGTTGACAGTTATGAGTAAGCATCTTGCAGAGAAGAGTTTGAGCCTATATCCCTGAGTTAAAGAATCATTTGAAGTTTGTGATGACCCTAAATTAATTAATTTTATAAACATATTAATTTTTTCCATGGTTTTTTTGGAAAATTTGAGTATATGCTTTAGTTGTTCAACACAGATTTTGTATATGTGTAGGCCTTTTATGGACAATATCTTGAGAAAGGGGTTAAATGGTGATTGGACCTAAAATATGTTATGGAATTAAAGTGTATTTGGATAATATATATTAGAGTGACATATGATGTGTTCCTACTATGTGTGGTTTTTTAATATACTTCAATAAATATCAAAGGGTAACATTTTTCTAAGAAGACCTATTAGGTCTCCATAAACCCTAAAAGAGGAGTGAGGGATAATTGGTCCATGGTCGACCTATGTATTGATTTATTCATGATTAATTAATGTTATTTTAATATTATACTAACTATTCATGGCCTACCTAAGAATATAAGAATGTGTTGTTGACTAAGGATATGATCAAATAACTTGTATAAAAGTAAGGTAGTTTAAGCCTATTTTGTGTGGTGAGAGAGAGAGAAGAGAACAAGCAAATGATATAGATCAATAATGATTATAAGGAGGTAATTAGGACCATCATATATATTTCATTAATATATAATATAGGTTATGCATATGAGTGTCAAGGTCAGAATACCTAATCAAGTCATGAAGAGGACTAGTTGAGTGAAGAGGGCTAGAAGCTAGTTTGAGAGGGGTAAAAGTGAGCGAAGAGATGAAGGAGAATATAATAATCTATTTTAATCATATATTGTATAATAAAATATATTTTTTGAATGTGATAAAGTGTATCAGGTAGTTGAGTTGGTACTGAGTCATCTAGGGGGGTTGGTGCCTCCTTTCAAGTGGGTGTTTGCTAAAGCCTAGTTGAGTTCGTACTGAGTTAGTTGGGGTTGGTGCTCCATGTGGAGTTGGTGATTCACTAAATATTTATGTTTTTATTATATGGTTGTATTACATTTTTTTATTCAATTGGGTTTCTTCCTTTTAATGGTTTCTCATGTATATGATGTGTTCATGTGTTTCATACTCTTATGATTTGATGTTTATGATTGTTAGGATGTACATGTTTGTTATAATGATTAATGTATGATTAAATGGAATTGGATAAATTATTTTAAGACTATTTCACCCCCCCCCCCCTCCCCCCCGCTCAATCATTGTGCTTCCAAAATCTTTGTTAAGGTTTTGGAGTTCTTGTGAATCTTGACTCAGTATGATCTACTCATTTTTACACTGATAAATTTATGTTTATGATAATGTTGTGGATAAATAATATTGAATAAGTCTAACCTTATTTATTATGGGAAATTGATACTCCATTTGTTTCACTAGTTCTAAAATATTTTTTAAGTCGTTATGTATTCCTATTAAGGATAAAATAAGTTATGTGCTTTAAGGATAAGAGGTATATTTTCTAAGCCTTATTTAAAAAATTAATATTCTTGCATTTATATTATGTGTACAATTTATTTAAGTAAATCATCATATAATCATCACTTAAATCTAAATTTAAAGATAACCCCATTAGTAAAGAAGGTATAGGCCAAGAAACCATGTATGTAACCTATTTATTTTAAGATTCAAGAGGAACATTTAATCATATACTAGGGGTCACATAAGACTTTAAACCATAGTAAATATTTAATAAAATCATAAGTGGGAAATAATTAGAGTGTTATTGTGAAAGTGCTTAAATAAGTCTTTACATCTATGTAGGGAATAATATAAGAAGTATAGTCGATAACCAGTGAGTCAAACATTCAACATGTTTTTTTATTTTTGGTAAACCTACTAATATTATGAAGTTTTATTTATCATAGCATTATCATACTTAGAGAATGAAGTTATAAAATAGATATTTACATAATTTATATGAACTCTTTAAGTATCATTCTCAACATATATATACTACACACATCTCTAGTATTGCTCAAATAATTATGGAACCTACTATATCAGGGTTATAACCATCATTTAATTAATCCCATGAAGGTAAAGTTTTAAAATTATTATACATGTATATAATAATATCATGGTTCCCTAAGTCATAGGCCTAGGTATTGAAACCTAATCTCATAGGAATACTATGAAACATGAATATTCACAAGATTAACTAAGGTACATGAGTGACTAAAATTTTCTCACTTATGAAATATAAAGTATGATAAATGTTAAGGAGTCATAACTAATATAAAAATATTAAGGGTGGATCTAAGGAGAATTAAACACTCTAACGTTTTGTACATTTTTCAAACCTTGATGATCCTCATAAATTGAAAAAAAAATGTTATTGAATGGGGAATAATGATGTAGGATTTTATACTAAATAGAGATCTTGTTCATACTTTTCATTGATTTGTGTATTATGATATTATTTCACTCTAAAATATCCTCTTGTTATTTTCTCATATATATTGTCTTCATAGCCAACTCAACCACAACCCAACCATTAGGCGAAGAATTTGACAAAAAATAAACCTAGGTTTAAATATAAAATATATATATGTTGTAAATTTATAATATGTTTATGTAATAGACACCATTCCCTGGTCCTAGCATTGGGACCCACCCCTTCACTACCTAATGATTCCAAAATAATTTGAAAATCCCCTAACGCATAAGTACTCTTGATTATACCAGTATTGATTTTAATAAATTAAAAGAAAACAATATGCATTCATGTGATATTATACCACTTCCTTAATAAATCCTTTATACATCATTATGATAATTAACTTGGAAGAGACTAAATCATATCTCATAGAGATTATAATATGACATATATCTCTAAATTTAAATATAAATAATGGAATGTCCATTATTTACCAAATTGTGGTTAATTCCCATTTAAATCCATTAAATAATATATAAAAATAAAAATATAATACATTCCCATGTACAACTAGGTAGATCTGAACAAAGACAACTTCCATCATAAAGTGTGATAACATGTATGAAAATAAGTTAGCAACATAATTAAAGCATATATCATGTACAATAGAAATTAAGAAATGTAAGAAATGAGATTTAGTTAATCAAAATGGAGACCAAGAAGATGTATCACTTGAAAAATATATTATGTGTGAATCATTATAAGATTTATGAAGACATATCAAGTTCTCTAGAATAACCATTAGGTTTAGGAATACAAACATTGTTAAGCATAGAGGTTGGTGATTTAGGCATTTTCCAACAATGAAAAGTTTCAAGTGTGGATTTACCACAAGATTTGCATGAGTATAATTTCAAATATTTATAGATATTATTCCAATATTTTCTACAATGAGTAAAAAGTTTTTCAAATTTAAATAAAGAATTAGCATGAGAAGAAGTATAATTAGAAGAACTTTCATTATAGGTCATACAGTGAGGAGGACAATAATATGTAAAATTTTCATGAGAAGCAATTGAATCATCAAAATTAAGACCTTTACAATTTATATTAAAATTAGGGAAAATATATTCAATAATACCATTTTTGTACTTATTGATCCCACCACCATCATACACTATGGATTGCATTATATTTAAAATAGGGTTAAAAACATCATGTGATGGATTAATATGCACTTTAGGAGGAATCTCAGGCAAAACTTGCACCATATTGAGTTTATGCATAGGTAAAATATTTTAGTGATTAAGTTGTTATAATATTTGATGCCATAATATAACATCAATAGAATAAAGAAAAGTAGAGTATAAGAGGAATACACGAATCCAATAAACTTGAAAAATTTATCATTGTCTAAAAAAATAGTAGTAACTACTTGAAAATTTTACTTGAAAGATTTAACATAAAAAGTGTCTTTAAATAATTATAAGTTATAGTCTTATTTGCATAATTGAGGAACAAAAAGTAGATCCAATTTTAAATTGAGAATAAGCAAGACATCATGCAATTCACTAGTAGGGATTTTAATAGTTCCTATGGCTTCAACATTATAATAAGTATTATTTTCAAGACTTAAATGATCATTAAAAATATTTAGTTATAAATAATTAAACAAATTGGTATTAGATGTCATATGTTGAGTAACACCAGAATCACCAATCCATTCAATATGAGAATCACGTAAAACATAAATAAAAGTAACTATTGTATTAGTTTTTTTTAGTCTTAGTGTTACTAGGGATAAAATTATCTTTGAACTTAAAATTTATATTTTTAATATCATGTTTCTTATTATAGAAAAGATATTCATCATGTCTATTTTTGTCATAATAATTAAATTTTAACTTTTTCTTAGGTTTTGAGTTAGATTTTCTATCTTTTCAATTAGGTGTATTAATGGACTTATCATGTTTTATGCTATTCTTGTGTTGGTGTTTAAAAACAAAATCATTAAGACTAACAAATTGAAATAAATTTTATTCTTCTTGAAGCAATAAATTATAAAATAAATTAAACCTCAACAGAGTAGATAAAGTAGGACAAGCTAGTTGTGAGTGAACATTTGTAATAAACTACTGAAAAGGTCTAAGAAAACATTTTTTTCATGACAATGTGAATTAAATTCAAGTCTAAAAGTTTAATACCTAAACTAGTTAGTTGAGAATTAAAAGAGTGAACCTTAGTCAAAAAATCATCCATAGTTTTGAATTCCTTATACTTTAAATCAGAATGTTGATCCTCAACTTAATTTTTTTTAGATTCAATCACAAAATCATAAACAACTTGAAGTCTAGACCAAGTTTTGGATGCAAGAGTAAAAACATCAATTTTCACATGAAATTCATGGGTCATGGCCATACTAATAAAACCTAAGGCCTCTTATTTTTTATTTCCCATTTGTCTTGGACATTGATAGTGTAGAGTAAAAAATACTCTATGTTTCATTTTGATTCACAGTTGCGCGATCCAAATTTTGTCCCTGTACACTTTGGTTTGAGAATATGGAGTTTTTGACTCAGAGCGTAGGCTTGAATTTCTTTTTGCCTCAATTTTGTCTAAGTGTCAAAATCAAGTAGAAGTTGCCACGTGTCATCGACCAAGGCATCTTTCATAATTTCTAGAAGTTGGTCAGGACGTGCCATGCATCTCATATTAACTCAATGGAATGTGACAAGTGTCAGCATCTATGTTTCATGTCAGCATTTGCATTTTAAATCTTTTTTGAGTGGAAGGTTTCAACAAGCTAATTATCAAGATCAAGCAGAAGGCGCTAGGTGGCAACAACAGAAGGTTTCAATGTGCTTTTCTAAAAGAAATGGAATATGCCACATATCCCCAACTGAAGAGAGTGAAAGCCAACATGGGTCAACCTCTGAATTATCTTCATTTTATTTCATTGACAAGTAAAAACTGTGGTGGGTCCCAAGTTTTTGTTCTGAAGCAAGCGGAAGCCACCAAGTGTCACCATCTATGTAAGTATGAAATGAAGCCCAATTGTTTCTATAATATAGACAGGACAATGCAGAGATGGACACATGTCACCTTCCACAGGTTTCTCAAAAGGTAGCTAAAGGCAATAGAGATCACCATGTGTCCTTTGTCAAAAATAAATGGAAATCACCACATGTCCCTGTTCCCTTTTTGAAGTTACTCAAATGAGAAGTGCTGTGGGTCCCATTTTCTATAGAAGTTGTTTAATTTTTAGAGAAGTAGATGGTGATAGATGTCAAGGATCGAACACTTCTAAGTGAAGATATAGTAAGAGTATAGGTTATGTGGAAAGTGCCATGTGTCCTTGATAAGGCTGTGGAACATGCCAAGTGTCATTCTCTAATGCCTCCTAAGTAATAAGAAGGTTTTCAAGAAATTGGCCAAGTGTCCTCTTCCATTGGATAGAAGGGAGCATCCTGTGTATCTATTTCAGCCAATGAACTACAGGAAGATGGAATGTTTCAGAATCTAAGAAATATCTTTTGTTAGACACTTCCAGTTCAGTTAGAGTTTAGTTCGGCCATTAGATTGGGAACACACAGACAATCTGGAGTGAATCCAATGCTATAAAGAAGGGTGCAAAGATAACCAGAATCATCATCAGAAGATTGGAGAGAATTTTTAGTGAGAGACTATTGTCAAGAATTTTGAGACTTTTAGAGTTGTGATCAGGAATATTATTTGCCTTTGTTCTATTTTCTTGAATTAGAAAGTTTATGTAATTGTGCATGTTTCTATGCCTTTTATGTAACTTGAGAGTTAATAAGAAGACTGAGTTCTCTGCCTTTGTTTATATTTCTTTGTATCATTGCAAAAGTAGTCTAAGATGTGAGCCTCTGTTTCTATTATTTCTATCTTTTACATTGATCATGCCTTGTTTTCTCTTTAATGTAATTGAATCTCACATATAGTTTCACTATGCTTAGAATTAAGGGTCGAATTACATTCAGGCACATCACCATAGTTAGATTTTCTTTCTTTGCATTTGTGTTTCTATTTAAATTCCTATCCCTTTCCTCCCAACACTCAAGATAAAGATGAGACCAGCTTCTTAAAAATTTGGAGGTCATTTCAAGTTGTAAGTCCAACATTCTTGAAACTTCCCATTGTTGGTGTTAGAAGCAAAGCACAATTTTAACCATCAATAGGTACCTTAACATTCCTTTCCCCTATGGTAGTGTATGTGGTTGTAGAATATGCTTTAGCCTTCTTAAGGGGCTTGGCCTTCAGCTTTTGAATGATATTCATTACATTAATGTCCCTTATCTTATTACTCATACTATCTTCCTTCTCTTTTACTTGTTCTATAACTAAGAGAAGAGGCCTGGTCTGAAATACCATCAGGGTTGTAAAAATTATAGATGGCCTTGAGATAACAAGGGGTGGTGTCAATGATGAACTATATATAGGGAGTGGTAGAGGCTTGGGTTGTGGGATCAATACAAGTTACTTAATGTCTTCATCACTTTCTTACTCTTTTCCACCCTTTCCCACTTCATGCTCTTTTTTTAAGTCTATCTCTATTTTCTCCAAAACTTTGAACTCTAACTTAGGTTGTCGAGACTCATCAAGAAACTTCTCAATTGAACTTACTTGTTCAAATGACTAGCTAAACGTATACACAACTACTTCACCTTCTTTATTTTCCTAGGATTTATTCATGGGTGAGGATATGGTGATGTCCTTGCTACCTTTAGGCAACTTTTCATTAGTCATGGCCTCATGAACTTTATTATGTATTGGGTCATGGACCCTAATGTGAGGGAGAATACTTCATGGAACTTCAATAGAAGTGAATCCTCTTGAAACTTCTTCCCCAACATACTTATTTAAAATACCCACTTCTTTATCTATTGTTTTAGGGGTGGGGGTACCCAATTTTAGTCTTACTCCCCCACCTTATTTTATGTTTTCCTTCACTTCTAGTGCTAGACCTAACACCTTTCAACTGGAAGGAATGCCTCATGGTGCATCTGGAACCTATTGTAAGCCTTTATGCTTAATTACCACTTTATAAATGATGACATTTTAAATATTCTATTCAGTCTCTTTTTTAGCTTTATCCTCAGTCTTAATTCTTCAACTCTACCCTGGTCATCTTGGTCTACTGATTGGGTGATGAAACTATCGATGAGTGTATCCATCTCTAAATAAATAGTCTCCTTTTCAAGAGGAGCCTAAACTTGTATGGCCACTTTATCACCAACCTATAAAACATTATCAAAAGATAAAGGGTCACCTGGGGTTAGAGCACCTTCTTCATTACCTTTACTTTCTACCACTAAGGGTCCTTCTAAAAACAAACCCATTGTTGGGACCTTTACTAGGGTTTGGGGCCTTTCACTTTGAGTCCTTTGCCCAATATTCACTTGAGGAGCAGTGAAGGTTCATTATTTATTCATTACTTCAACAATATATCTACCTTCATTTGAATCCTCCTCATCACTCATATCCCTTATATTTAAGGCATATGAGGTTTGGTCCTCTCTTCTCTTCACATGGACTTTTTTGGATAGTGGGTCTTTGAATATAACCTCATTCTTCTTCATAGGTTACTTGGAGGTTATATAGCCTTATTGACTCTATTTTACTTAGGTTCTCCCCTTGGTCCTCACCTCCTCTCTTTCTTGAATATTTTATTGAGGGAGGATCAAATACCACTTATTGATTAGGTAGAGCAGTGGGAGTGTAGCTAGACTAGCCATAGAAATGGCTACTAGAATGGTTGGTATTATTAGAGCTCCCTTTCTTGAAATGGATATGGGGGTGACACTCACCAATGTAACTTCCCCCATAATAATCTTATCCTAGTTTTTTGATAATTTTTTTATCTTTGAAAAGGATAACCTGACCTTGGATTGCATCACTGCTATCTTCTACACATCCATCAATGTGGTGAACTCAATATCCCAAAGCTTGCATTTTCCCTTTATTATTATGGTTGATGATTGAACCATAGGGTCACCACTATATGCCAAGAGGAAAGCATTCATCTCATTAACCTTCCTTAGTTCTTGAAGAGAAGGGGAGTCATATGCACCAAGGTTGACCCCATGCTCCTTAAACCATCTAAAGGTTCTTTTCATTATTCATACTGATCCCCTAGGGATGGAATCATCCTCTTAAATACTAAAATTTGGCTAGGAGATGGATTGGGATTCAATGTTATTTGTATTTTACAATTAATACAATGTTAGTTTTTCATCTACCATGTCTTTGGGGATGAGAGTAATGTTAAATGTTATAACTTCATGTAGTGTCAACCTCATAAATTCCCATTTCCAAATGTATTCCTCAATGATGCAATCAGACCATATGTCCTCATAATGTGATTGATGAAATATAAAAATTAATAGCCACATTTACCAACCACTTGATGTCATAATTGGGTTAGAGTGGAATCTTATCAAGTGTATATAGGCCCATCTCATGCTCTAACCCCTTTGCCTTGGCAATTGAAGGACATGAATAATACCCTATCACCATAGGAAATTTGAAAGGATTGTTGATCTTCTTAGCTATAATAATTTTGTGTGGTGGCACCATTCAGGAACTTAGCTCCATCACTACTAACTTATCATCCAAGTATCTTGGTAGTTTATGTGGGCATCCTGAGTAACCACTCACCTTGATGTATGTGAATGTTCTGAATTGTATGGAAGTGGCACGATATTTTTAAATTACTTGTTTGGCTATCATGGACATCTTATTGAGGCTTCTTAAAGGGAAAAATAGACTCATAATTATGTTAAATAAGTAGTTTTAAACTCTATATCAGTTCTTCTTGAATCCCTCCATAATGATTTTTGGATATATTTCATGTATCCTCATTCCATTGAGGTTCCTTGTGAGCCCTTGTAAAATCCTATTATACACCAAGTTATACATCAAATAAGAAGACATGTAGAATATAATTGAGAATGCTGCCTTAGAAATAATAGGAGCTTAGAGCTACATCATCTTACTATGTATATTTTCACTGAGTATGGCTACCCAGTCTAACTTCTTCTTCCCTTACAATATGTAAATCATAATTAGGAACATCCATGGTTCAAATTTTCCTATAGTAGCCACCCCATAGATCTTGATAGCCATGGAAATAACATATTAGGGTAATTTATTAAACTCTACTAATTTCAAATTCTTGTACCTTATAGAGAGCTTTTATCTCTTCTTGGATAGCCAACAAGAATTGACAATATCCCAGATAGCCTTATCATCCTTTTCTACATATTCCTGACATTCCTCCAAGGAAAGTGCAATGATCTCTATCTAGGGGAGAATTCTAAGCATGGTACTAAGGGCCAAAGGGGTGAAGGATCACAAAACCAAATAAACACCATCAACAATGGTTCTAGTATCTAGTTGGTATGCTTGAGCACATGCAATAATGAGTTCTGGGTATGAAACAACTAGGGGGAATGTTGTAGTAGGTGTGACGTAAGTCATGCCAACATTGGTAACTACTTGGGGATTAGATGATATAATACATTCAATAGGGCCCCAAAATTTAACCCCATAACATCTGTAGCCCTAATCAAATCCAAAATTGAAACAATATTGCCCTTTATTGAGGTCAAAGATGCCACCATCTTTTCCTAGCTCTCTAGTACAACATCTTAATACTAAATAAACTTTTCACTCAAAAAACCCTCAAGCTACCTATTTAATCCTCTCAAAGAACACACCACAAGAAGAAAATGGGAAACTTACTATTTAATTTAGAAGCTCGTGCACACTAGAATATGAAAGTCTATGAAGAATTCATTGTAATTGCATTCTCACACTTCACTCAGCTAGGGCACACAAACAAATCAAAGGCATGAATGCAAGCTATAAATGCAAAGGGTAATTTTAGAATGAAGACAAATACCTAAGTTATAATCCCATGCATTTCAATATTAGGGTTACCATTAATGCTCCAAATCCTAATAGCTAATCATCAACCACTCTCATTAATTGCTTTAAACCTTATTTGAAAAAGAGAGGGAAAAAATAAGTTTTTCCTTCTACATAAATAAATCCTCCTTACAACACATGGAATCATACGAGTGGAGAATACATCATGATACCTTTTTAGGCCTTCAAAGACTTTTACACCTTTTCACTTGGTACTTTCTACTGATGCAGTAATGTAATAATCCCTGAGTTCCTCATGGGAGGTAATAATGCCATGCGTCATAATTTATATTCATAAATCTAGGTGTTTGAGCCTCTGAGTATCTTTTAAACTTTTCCCACCAAGAGGTAAGTGGGAAACTTTTCAAGAAAGCTCTAAAATATTGAAAGCCCCAATAATTTTCCACATGTCTAACTTAGATGTAAGTTTGGAGTCTTGGCCTCATTTTACCTCTACATCAACTTTATCTATTCGTTGAAGGGTGAAAGATCCTTCTCACCCCTGATAATATTCATAAAAGTCCCCTGAGATAAATGCATGTCCTTCATTTAGTCTATCCAACTATTTCTCACCTTAATCATCAAAACATGACAAGTGTAACTCTCTAATTTCATTTGGGGCCCTCAAACTCTCCTTTTCGAATCATAAAGCAGTAAATCCATACACAAAGAAAGGCTTGGCTATAATTTTATCTTATCAATGAAAATTTTCATACCATAATATCTTTAACCAACCTTTGTAATTCCTTTAGAGTTATTGAGAGTGCCCTCTATTTTTAGAAAGTGTCCCTTAAGAGTTTTGAAAAAAGTGGAGGAATACTCCCTCTCATCAAAGTGAGACAAAGGACACAACTAAGTGTAAACATGTACTTTAATTTTTTGAAGGACTAGGGTAGGAGGCTAAAAAAATAACATTCATTCAGTTTGGACATGATAATTTTATTGACAAGGGATTAGTTTCTCCAGTCCAATTTTGGGCACTAACATAGGCTCTTGCTTGCAAATGGGTACCCCTAATGAGTACACAAAGAACACCAAATTGGTCACCTAGCCATTGTGCCATGGAGTTCAAGGAAAAAAAACAAAAGAAAAGGAGAGAAAAACTATACAAACATAAACCACATCAAAGAGGATAACACACCATATACATATTTATAAAGGTAGTCATGGATTCAATCTAGGAAATGCTTGAGTTATCTGTTGTTAACTAGTAATTCTAAAAAATTTCCATCAAAATCTATAAGATAGAATGTATGGTTCCCTATCTGATAATCAATGGTGTAAGGACCCATCCATAAGGAGTCAAATTTACCATGCTTTCCCTTGTCCTCATACCTATTATCCTAAAGTAAAACTAAATCACCAACCTAAAAAGCTCTTGGGGTGACTTTTTTAGTCAAATATCCTTTTGAGCTACTCCTTGAACTCTATATGCCTCTCATGAGCTTGTTTAGGAGACTCATTGAGATTAATGATTTGGTCAATCCTTTCTTCATAGTGGTTCATTTATTCTTCATTCTCTACTATTTATTACATGAATTGGTAAGTGGGTAAGTGTAGATTCATGGGTAAAACAATTTGAGTTCCATAAACATGATTAAAGGGGCTTTTCCCAGTTGATCTCTTTAGAGTTAGCCTATCCATCTAGATAATAAAATTCAATTGTTCACCCCATTTTCTTTTATTAGCATCCAAAGTCCTTTTTATGATCTTCAACAAATTCTTATTATTAGACTTCACCTGCCCTTTTATTTGTAAATTATGATTGGAGGCATACACTAGATCAATCCCATAATCTTCATATAATGCACTTAGTTGTTTGGCTCTAAGGCACATAGCATTATCACACATAATTTTGACTGACACTCCAAATAGATAAATCACGTTATTCAATAAGAAATCAATGATGACCTAGTTGGTTGATCTTCTAGTGGGGATTGCTTCAACCCATTTTGTGAAGTAGTCAATGGCCACTAGGATCTATTTATGACTAACACTTAAGGCATCTGATATTTCATAGATGAAATCCATACCCCATTACCTGAAAGGTCCCTCAATAGAGACTAGATGAAAGGAAAGTGATCCAAATGCTTTTATTCTTCTAGAGAATCATTGACACTCTTCACATCTTCTTACCATGGCAGTAACATCTTTGAATAATGTGGGCCACCAAACCCAACCCTTAGAATCTTATGTTCAGTGACCTTAGGAGCAAAGTGAACACCACATACACCACAATGGAATTCTATAATCATTGAAGGAATCTCATTTTCCACTAAACATCTCAAGTAAACACCATCTAGGTTCCTTGAAGCTAGGTCATCTCTTAACACAATATATTTTTGAGATAGTAACTTCAATTTCCTCCTTTGATTTTTACCTAAATAGGAAGGAAAATTCAAAGTCTTCAAATAATAGACTATATCTTTGTATAATGGAGATTGGCTATACTTAGATTTAGGGTTATTAATCATCCTTTCTATTATTTACTTCCATTACATATAAATTTTATTTAGTCATTAGCTTGGTCAGATCCATGCCTCTAACCAACTTAGTAGTCTATATCTCCAGGTCATATTCTTGAAGTTTTTTGACCCATTAGCACCTTTTGTTAGTAGATTCATTTTGAGTTAATATGTCCTTCACCATGGTATGAAGAACATAGGCTATAATATTTGAACTCAAAATGTAATATCTAAAATTCTTGATAGCCTTTAAAATAGCAAAGGCTTGCTTCTCCATTATGATATATCTTAACTTAGATCCTTGTAATGCCTTACTAAAGAAGGCAATAGGCTACTCATGACCTTCATCATTCTTTTATAGTAGCACTATGGCAATATTATGTGTAGATGCAAATGAAAAGATTAGGAATTTTTTTCTATAATTTAGACTAGCAAGCACCGGGGTAGTTTTCAAAATAGCCCTAATTTCCAAAAATTATTGGGTGGCATTCTCCTCCCATTTCATAGTTTTATTCACATTTAACATTGAAGTAATAGGTAGAGTAATCTCTACAAAGTTAGAAATAAACCTCCTAACAAAATTAATCTTACCAAAGAAAGATTGGATACCTTTCTTAGTCTATGGGATGGGTACTTTATCAATGGCCTCCACCCTTTTAGGGTCTATCATGACACCTTGTTGAGATAAAATGTTTCCTAATATCTTTATCTTTCACACTCAAAAGTGGCATTCTCTAGGATTGAGGGAAAACCTAAACTCCCTACATCTGATAAGCATGTATTCCAAATATGCCAAGTGGTCACTTTTCTTCTTGGATTACACTATAACATAATTTTGGTATATAATAATGAATTGGTTAATTAATCTATCAAAAGCTACATCTATTTATCTATGGAAAGTGGAACCTATATTCATTAAACCAAAAGGCATTTAGACATATACATAGGTGCCCATTGGGGTAGTGAAAGCAGTCTTGGACCTTTTAGACTCCTTTATTACCTCCTGGTTATAACCAAAAAAGTTTTCCAAAGTTGACAATAGTTTATATCTAGTGACATCTTGGAGCATGTTATCCATGTTAGGCAATGAGTAATTGTCCTTCAATGAAACTTTGTTTCAATTTTGGAAATCAATACAGATCTAGATGTCTCCATTTTTATTTCTAACAGGGACTAAATTTTCCACCCATGATGAATACCTAATGGGTTAAATGACCCCACCATCCATTAATTTTTTCAATTCTTATTGCATTTTAGTAGCGAAAATGGGATTGATGGGCCACTATTTTTGGAAGAATGGTTTTTCATTAGGGTGGAGTGGAAAAACATGCTAGAAAATGTCTTCCCCATAAGCCTTCAACTCTAAATATGACCATGGTAGGTAGTCTTGGTACTTTTTAAATATCATGATGAATGTTTTATTTTATTTCTTACTTAGGTGGATACTGAGCCAAATCTTCCTTGGATTTTATTTTGTCCTAATATTAATCTCAGTCACATCTTTTAATATATAAATGTTTCTACATTTGACTCTATCAGCTCTACCAAACGATGCTTCTAGATCAACCAATCCTATAGGGATAATATTAGTCTTTAATTAGATTATTTCCTTTCCATATAAGGTTTCTTTTCCATCACAAATATATACCATAAAGTCCTAATCTATGATGGTTCCTTCAAACTCATTTATACAATATAGAAATCTTCTTATTTGATCATCACTATCAAAGATTTTCCAATGATCAATGTTGTTCAAAATAGAAGGTCATACCAGTATCTCAACCTCATACTCACAAGAAGGATGTCCATTTTTAACCTTGAATTTTGTAGCCCTTTTCACAAGCATATCTACCATATGATTAAAATATTAGGCATGATATTCAATATTCAAGGTGTCAAACCATTCCAAGCAGTCCCATGTAGTGTTTTGGTACTACTTCAAATTTTTTTGCTTTGTGTTGTAAATAACCTAGACCTATTTAACCACTAGCTCTAAATTTACCTTAACCAACAATATTTTGAATCTATGTTCATGGGTAATCTAAAAGCTAATCAAGAGTGCTTCATATTTCACAATATTATTTAGGTACTGTAAAGAAATTGGAAAGAGTCCCTATAAACTTAGTCATCAGGGTTATAGAAGATAACCCCATCCCTATTTTTGATATTTGAAAATAATCCATCAAAATGCATGGTCTAGATGGAGTCTTCATAATCAATACCATATTTAGGAGGCAATTATATGTATTCAATATCTCCTAAAAAATTCCCAATATCTGTATCCATATACAACACCTCATTCAATTGGTACCTAGGATCTTCTAAAACATGAAGAATTTAAAACTCCTAGTTTACATGAACCATTTTACCATCCAGAGGTATAGTATCATAGTAAAAATCCATATGAACACTACCCCCAATAATAGCAGCCCATTTTATAGACAAAAAGATACCCAAATTTGGTAGATAATCTACAATAATGACATTCATACTCAAGAATTTTTTGGGGTATTTCATGAGTTTTAATACCAATATTTTGACGATGCCAAGAATAGGTAATTCTATGAAATCCATGATGAGGCATCATCCATATGCTATAGTTATCCTTATATAAAGTTTATTCATCATAGCCAGCAACATGATATTATAAGATGTACCAGAGTCAAACATGTAGTTATGGATAATTAATCCATTAATTAACAAGGTGGTATAGAATGGGTCAACATCCATCTAATTCCCTACCAATGTTATTCCCAAATTTACTTCCAGGTGGTACTCATGGGATCCTGAAGTGTTTTCACCTTCTAAAGGGAGAGTGAGAGGTGGCTCATCTTCAACAATCTCATTGGAAATGAGTTTCTATATGAATCTCAAACACTTAAAATCCCTTTTCCTATGCTCTATAATTTTAAGTAATTCCTTAAAGGGTATTGTAACCTTTAGTTGACTTAACACATGGGCTATGTCATAAATACTATATTTAGGTAGAGAGGTGTTAGCAGGTAAAATTATAACATTTTTATTTAGGAAACATCCTTCAAGTGTCAAGGGAACAAAAGTAAAATAACTATCATTTTTTACTTCACTTTTCAAGGGAGGCTTCCTAGGTTCATCCTTCTTGGGAATACTAGACAATAAGGGAGTTTGATTCTTAGGTTGGGTACTTTTTGGGTTGACATTATAGGGTGTAGAACCAGGATTAGTGGAATCTTGGACCTCTTTAATCCCTTCGGTCTCTTTTTATTTAGTTTCTACTTTAGGAGAATAAGAGTCTTTTCTTTTAAGAGGAGTATTTTGGTCCTTCTAAACTTGTACTCCTTTTCTTGGGTAATTGCTACATAGATCATCAATTTTTGATCCTCAATTGATGGAGAGTATCCATATTTTTATTTCATATTTGATCTTAGAAAATCAAATTCATGAATAGGTAACTCATATTCATGCATCATGTTTATCGCACAAATAAAATCCAAGGATGGGATCCTTACCTTTTCACATGCTCTCTAGAATGCTTGAGTAGTGGTATCACCCATTATCTCTGTTGATGGAGAAGCAACCATCACATCTATTTCATCAAATTGGAAAGTAAAACATTCATATGCTAGGGTATCATCATAATTAGTGATAATTAAGGCACTCATAGCTTCTTCGTTTAAAGTGTAACTCTCCATTTCTTGAAAGTCAACAATGTAGATATCATATTCATTGGATGTAGTTTTAAATCCACTTGTATTTTGACTATTGTCACCATCTATGCTACAAGGGGGATGAGGGAGGAAAAATTTATCACACAAGTTCATGTCAAAATCAATTATGTTGATATTTATAGCTAATGGATTTAGTACTTCCCTTCCACTTCTTTGGTTCTAGTTTATTTCATATTTGTCGTTCCTTGCTAGGTCCTTTACCTTATCATTATTCTTAACTTAGAAAGGTGGACTACCTTGACCCCAATCTCAGGGATGTTTCCTTTCATATCTCTTATGATCTCTCCTATCTTCATGGTTAGAAGAACCCTGAGATAACCCCTTTTTGGCTCTAGGCAACTTGTAAGAGATCTCTTTCATAGTAGTGGCTAAAGTCTTCATCATTTCCTCTAGGTCCATGCTCTTGTGGGGGGCCTGAGGCCTCTCAAGATTCACCAGATTTACATTGGCCCTCTTGTTTAAAAGCTTACCCATATCTTTGATATTGTTTTCTATTTAGATAGCCAAATTAAAAGCCATCCTCAAATTTGTAGGAGCCTTATCTTTGAGATAGTAGGCTGATTTCTTTTCAAATGCATCATAATACTTAATCAAACAAGTAACACCACTAGGCCTAATGTCATTTTGTAGCCTTCCCAACACCTTACTAAATATATAATTAAAATCCTCATACACTCATTAGGATTCTTCTTGAGGATCTCAAACTCAACAAACAAGAATCTAGGGTCAATGTTATCACCATATTGCATCCTAAATGCATGAATCCTAGATGTCCATGTCTCTATGAATCCATCAAGGAGGGATTTAAGTCACTCTTTAGCCTCATATTTAAGTGTGTTCATAAAAGGTTTTATTCATACATCTTCAAGATCTATTTCATGATCTTCAATGAAATTTAAGAAGGCTTTCAAATGATGTTCCCCAAATACTACATTTTTCCCATGAAACTTAGGTAATACATTTTTAATCTTTATAGGGACCTCATTGGGGAAACTAGGCATACCATTAAAGTTAATAGGTCTAAACCTTGGGATCATAAATGGTCTACATTTATTAGCTAGACCTTGATCATCTTTTCCATCATTGTCATTATCTACATTAAACATCCTCCTTCTCATGTGATATTCTCCCATTTCTAAATATAAAGATGAAGTTGAACTAGGGGATGGTTGAGAATGGATATTATGAGGAGAACTCAAAGGAGGGGAGATAGAGTGAATCCTTAATGACCTAAAGGGAGGAGAAATATTTATTTATGGAGAAGGAGCTTGAATTGCAAGGATCTCATATTTCTCTGATGTGTTCTGGTATCCTTTAACTAAAGGGATATAAGAGAAAAAAGGGTAAATATAGTGGGGGGACAAACTGATTTGGTCTTAATTGATGGCCTAAGCTTTGGCCTAAAATAGGCTTCCACAGTTGTCTATTTTTGGATGGAACTTTCAACTTAGGGATAAGTTATTTTAATGGATTCTTCTGAAAAGAAGATCTAGTACCCTCCAAAATTGATGAATTAAAGAAAAAAAATTAAAATAGAAAAGAGTATATATAGTAGGCATAAATATTTAAACCTTGATATAATGGAGTCACCACTAGAAGTGAGATTTTTAGACCAGAATAAATAGAACTAATCATAGCAACTAATATGATACTAAATCTTAGACACTAAAAATAACTTTAAAAATGTTGAATAATTTCTTAGAAAATAAGGGTGAGCATTCCCAATGGAGTTACCAAGAAAATATACAAAGGCATCAATGAACCAAAGATGAACAACCCATTATAGTAACAACAAAGAGTTAAGTAAATAAAACACTTATAACTCCTTTGTGAGCATTTCTCATAATAAGGGTAAAATAAATTCTCCCTGGTAATGATGCCAAAAAAGTGTTGGTTCCTAATTTTACACCTATATCATTTGGCCTTGCACATTTGAAGAGGATGGCAAGCAAAGATGAGAAACCCACTAGTATGTCATTATATCTAGGGAAGGGTTTCTCATTTAAAGTGGACTGAATGGAGAAAATGACTAGGATGCACCTATAGAGGGTATGGCTAATTCCCTATTACTTTTGGCAATGCCTGAACCAAGATGAGAGGACCTATTGAGGTAGCTTTCTCACATGAAGGAGTTTTGTACTTCAATATCCATGAGGATTATTGGTATGGAAAGGGAAACATGAATAAAGCATAACCAAAATTGTACACTTCACCCATGAAGGGTTTTCATGCAAAATGTACAAATTATTTACATCATATACAAGCTACTGAAGATAGATGATAGTGTGGCTACAACCTCCATCTTGATAACTATTTCAAACAATAGGGATTAAGTGAGAGTTATAACATTCTAATTCAAAGAATACTCAATGAACAAATTTCAAATCATGCAAAGTCTTATGCATCTACAAGTTAAATAACACTTATAATATGAAAACAATGTGTTATCTATAAGGTGAGACAAGGTAAAATTAGATTTCTTTGAATTATGGACAAGGTGTGGACAATTAGTAAATGAGCATGAAGAATTTCACAAAATAGCTACATTATTTTAATTAACAAGTAATTTTTATCTTGGAAACAAATAAAATGAAATCATGCACAAATGATCCTCAAAAGTTTACAAGCAATGTTTCTAATATCCTTCCAAGAACTCCCTCTAACTGAATCCATGTGCCTAGGACTACCCTTAAAATACGATCAACACCCTATTTCCAAATCTCACAAAAAGGATTTAATACTCTAGATATAAACTCTAAATCGCTACCATAAAGAATAATACATCAAATAACCTATCTACAAATCATGTAAAATAAATCATTGTATTTCAACAAATGGAAGGAACAAGAAACCATAAACAAATTCCATTAGTCAACTGAATCAAAGATGTATACAACATGTCTTGAAATTTACATACCATAACACTATGTGAAAGAAATTTGTAACAAGGGAGACATTATGGATGCTCTCAAATTGCCAATTATTTTACAATAGAAATCAATTTAGCACTAGGAAAAATCACATAAGGAGAAATCTTCTAAGCTATAGCTTCTGACTCAAAAATTAACCAACCTTTGTAAAGGGACAAAACCCATTTACTTATACAATTGTTTATCTATGCTTAACATATTCCTAAAATATTATCCAATTATAAAATTATTTTTTGGACCTAGAGCCTATCATATGTTTTAAAAAATATGATTCCTTGGACTATGCTCATGCTTCGATGATGATAACGAACTTTATACTATACTACAATAGAATATTTTTAGTTATACACATGGAGAGCAATCCTATAAGAGGTAAGAAAAAAATTTTGCCTTCTTGCATAATAAATAAAAATGTCCCTTTCTTATACACATGATTATATAAACTAAATCTGAAAGGGGTGTTCCACTAATGGGCAAGGTACAACAATTTCTTGGTAGGAAATGTGAAAAAAGAAAAAGAAAGAGAAAGGCAAGAAGAGGAAAGAAAAGGAAGGAGTCGTGCCAACTAGGAAAAAACCAAAATATTTGATCAAGCTATAGAATAAATGTTGATAACCAAACCCCTCACCAACTTGTTCTTATAATTGGCATATATGTCAATCATGGAGGTAATATCCTTTCAATCTGGGCCTGCTTGGTATTTGAACTTGGCATTATATTCCTAAATATAGGTGGTGACCTTTTGAAGCATGGCCTACTTACACCAAATGAGTGATTTGATTTGGTCACAATCAGTTTCAAGTGCCACAAATTATCTTATATTGTGGGCATCAAAGGATCCTCGAGGTGTATCAATGAGGCTTTTTAGAGCATTGAGTATTGCTTCTTCCTTCAAATCACCTGCACTGTCAAGGTTCACCATTTTCCTAAGGGTAGTTTCTATTTATTTTATCATAGTATTGAGAGACTACTCTTCTCCCTTTAAATCAAAGACACACTCCTTGAGCATCGTCAACCAATGCTTCACTACCAATTGATATTCCCTTAGCTTTTATGATCATTAAAAGAGATGATCTTCTCTACCACTAAAGTGTATGTGCCCATGTTGCATATTTCATCTACCTTGGGTTAGATATTTTCCCAATTATTTATATCTACATTGTAAATAAACATCTAGGTGTCACATTCTTCCTATTTATCCATGATGTCATCTAAACATTCCAATGCTAAATGAAAAATCTCTTTGGGCTTGGTGCTCAAATCTTCTTGCCATTTTTTAGTTGCCCATCCTCTAGATTTTAACTCATCAAATCAGCTGAAATTTAGTGATCCCATAGGGAAGAGAGGAAGGTATTTAGTCTTAATGGTTTTCTAAGTTACTTAATTTGGCTCACTCAATAACTTCAGCAAGTATTAGATCATAGCCTAATTTTTAGCCTTCAATTCTTCCATGGTGGCATTATCTTTATCCATCCTTTGTGCCACCATGTTAGCCAAGATTTGTGAGTTGTGATTTAGCTCTTTTCATGATGGATCTATGAGATTATAACTATAGGTGGAGTAACTTTCTAGTGGATCATTTTTCTTCAATGTATTAGGTGGAGGGACAACTACCTCAACATTCCTTTCTCCTATGGTAGTGTAGGTGGTTCTAGAATGTGTTTTAGCCTTCTTAGGGGACTTGGGCTTATGCTTTTAAATGAACTTTATTAAATAAATGTCCCTTATCTTTATCATAATGTCTCCCTTATCTTTTAATTTCTTTATAATTGAGATAAGAGGCTTGGTCTAAAATCCCATCAAGGTTGTGGACATTATAGATGACATTGAGACAATGAGGGGTGGTGTTAATGATGATCTATCTACAAGGAACACCACATGCTTGGGTTATGGGATCAATAAAAATTTATCAATTTATTCATCACTTTCCTAATTTTTGACACCCTTTCTCACTTCATGCTATTTTTCCAAGTTTGGCTCTATTTGATCCAAAACTTTAAACTCTGACCCGAGCTATCGAGACTCATCGAATAACTTCTCAATTGAACTTCTTTATTTAATTGACTAGATAAAAGGCTATGCAACTGCTTCACCTTATTTATTTTCCTAAGCTTCATTCATAGGTGAGGCTATAGTGATGTCCTTACTACATTCATGCTACTCTTCACTGATCATGGCCTTAACAACCTTATTATGAATTGGGTCATGGAACCTAATGTGAGGGAGAATACTTTCATAGAACTTCAATGGAAGTGAATCCTCCTAAAACTTCCTCCCTAACATATTTATTGAAAACACCCACTTTTTTAATCTATTATTATAGGGGTTAGGGTACCCATTTACAATATAACTCCCCCACATTCCTCTATGTTCACCTTCTCTTTTGGTGCCAGACTTGACACCTCTGGACTAGAAGGAATGCCTCATGGTACATCTAGAACCTATTGTGAGACTTCGTGCTCAACCATCACCTTAGAAACAATGACATTTTAAATATTATGTTCAGGCTATTATTTAACTTTATCCTCACTCTTACTTAATTCTTCAACTCTATCCTAGTCAATTTGGCCTACTGGTTGGGTGATGACATTATAAAAGAATGTCTTCATCTCTAGATAAATAGTCTCCTTTTTGAGAGGAGCTTGAACTTGTATGGCCCTTTAGCACCAACCTATACAACATCATCAAAAGAGAAAGGGTCACTTGAGGTTAGGGCAGCTTCTTCAATACATTTACTTTCTACCATCGAGGGTCCTTCTTTTTTAAACAAACCCATTGCTAGGATCTTTACTAGGGTTTGGGGCCTTTCCCTATGAGTCTTTTTTCCAGTCTTCACTTGAGGAGGAGTGAAGGCACGCTATTTATTCATTACTTTAGAAATGGGTATACCTTAATCTGAATCCTCCTCCTCACTCATATCCTTTATCCTTTGGGCATACAAAGCTTGGTCCTCTCTTCTCTTCATATGGACTTCTTTGGATAGTGGGTCTTTGAATACAACCTCCTTCTTCTTCATAGGTAACTTATTTGGAGGTTGTAGATCCTTCTTGACTCTCTTCTACTTTGGTTGTTTCCCTTGGTCCTCACCTCCTCTCTTTCTTAAATATATTATCAGGGGAGGATTAATTACCACTTATTGAGTAGGTGGATCATGTGGGAATGTAGTTAGGCTAGCCATAGGAATAACAACTGGGATGGCTGGTACTATTGGGGCTCCCTTTCCTAAAATGGATATGTGGGTGGCACTAGCTAGTATAATTTTTCCTATAAGAATAT
Organism: Torreya grandis; assembly: GCA_037957365.1. Taxonomy (NCBI): domain Eukaryota; kingdom Viridiplantae; phylum Streptophyta; class Pinopsida; order Cupressales; family Taxaceae; genus Torreya; species Torreya grandis. The sequence continues at coordinate 614,122 of JARHVA010004698.1, read as the reverse complement.
TATCCTAGTTTTACACTAAGATTGTTATCTTTGAAAAGGATAACCTAAACTTGGATTGCACCATTGTTATCTTCTCCACATCTACTAGTTTGGTGAACTCAGTAACCCCAAGCTTACATTTACCCTTACCTATTAAGACTGATGATAGAGCCATAGGGTCACCACTATATACTAGTAAGAATGCCTTAAATTCATTAATCTTCCTCGACTCTTGAATGGTATGGGAGTCATATGTGCCAAGATCTACCCCATGCTCCTTAAGCCATCTAAAGGTTCTCTTCATTATTCACACTAATCTCCTAGGGATGGAATCATCCTCTTGAACACTAAAATATAAATAGGAGATGAGTTGGGCTTCAATGTTATTTATGTTTAACAATGAAGATAATATCAGTTTGTCATCTACCATGTCTTTGAGGATGGGAATAATGTTGTATGTTATAACTTCCTATATTTTCAGCTTCATAAATTCCCATTTTAAGACATATTCCTTAGTGGTGTAATCAGACTAGATGTCCTTATAATGTGATTGATGAAATATCACATTATTATCCATATTTACCAACCCCTTGATGTCATAATTGGGTCAGGGTGGCATCCTATTTAGTGTATATAGGCCCATCTCCTGCTCCAACCACTATTCCTTAGCAACTAAAAGACATGAATAATTCCCTATCACCACAAGAAATTTGAAAGGATTATTGATCTTCTTGGCTATGATCATTTCATGTGCTCACACCATTTGTCATCTTTGCTCCATCATCTCCAACTTATCATCTAGGTATCTTGGTAGTTTATTTGAGCATCCTGAGTAGCCACTCACCCTGATGTATGTGACTATTTTGAATTGTATGTAAGTGGCACCATATTTTTCAATTACTTGTTTGACTATCATGGACATCCTATTGAGGCTTCTTAAAGGAAAGAAGACACTCATAATTATATTAAATAAGTAGTTGTAAACTCTTTAGAAGTTCCTCTTGAAGCCCTCCATAATGATTTCTAGATATATTTCATCTATCCTTGTAGTCATGTAAAATGCAAAATTTGGTTACTTGAGTGTGGTTAATGACACCCAATCCATACGTCCTCCTACTTGCTTGGACAACCCTTATAGGATTTTTTTCATCAATTCCCAACCATCCATAACCTTCCAAAATTATCCATTTTAGACCCATATATCTCTTTTAGGCCCAGATCCATCCCCCTCTGTCTCATTATCTCTAGACAACAACACCTAACTTAGACAAGAGTGCTAAAACCTAGGGTGTCCTATTTCTGGCACTATTATCCAAGTACAAATTTGGTTCAAATGGTCATATTTTATTGAATCCTTATCTTAATTCATGTCATTCTAACATAAATTCATTTAACCCATGATCATTAGGTTCCCTATAAAAGGCAATTCAAAGTCCATTTAGAAGGGTTGACACTCATTTTAAAAGAAATAAGTAAGAATACAAGTAAGTACATTCAAGAACTTTTCCCTATTCTCTACATATAGCCTTCCAATATTATTCCAATCTTATTCAAACCCTTGCACCAATCCCTATCCATCTAAAGTACACCTATTTTTACATCTAGTTGCATTTTCATACATTATTGCATGAAACACTTCAATGGGAGAACTACATTAGCTTGATCCCTCCTCAGAGTATTGATATGTAGGCATCATGACCACACATGAGGTGTGAAATGAATCCAATGTATCTTTTACACACTAACTTCTTCTCTCTCTTTCCCAAGTTTCCTTTCAAGTTAAAGCATAAAGATCTCCTAAGTCTTTTGAAGATTAAAATAGACGCATAATGAGCTCCATAGACTTCTAAGCTTCGATATTTCACTGATAGGGTAACACAGACCTATCAATTAGAACCCATAAAACTCAGATCACCTAGATAACAACATTGGAAAAGGATTACAACATTGAACAATAGGGTATCCCACTTTCGATGCTCCTATCCAATTAGAAATTAAAGTTTAAGAAACTATTTTTGACACTGTCCTAGTCCTATACTTGAATTCTTAGGTGTTATCTCAGACTGGATAGCTCAGAATAAGCTAAGTCATATTTTCTCTCATTTATTACTATTTTTAGAAAAGGTATAATTACAATTCAATTTCATAAATTAGTGGATTTAATTAGGAATATTATTTACTAGTTTACTTTACTCTAGACCTATTTATTAATTAAGAATAAAACTCTATTATTCAAAAAAATAATAAAACATTCGGTGAACCTGACTTACTTTAAATTTTGCCAAAAATACCTAGAAAACCTAGGGTAAATTATTTCTGATTTTTTGCTATAATTTCCTAATTTTTTTTCTATATTTAAAAATAAAGAGTCTACAAATTAATTACAAATTTATCAATATATTTTATGAAAACCCTAGTTTGCACATAATAGGTCCTTTTTGCATACAAACACATTCCAAACACTAGGAAAAATATATTTCTAATTTTAGAAATATTTTCTAATTTTTCAAGAAAAATTCTATAAATTTATATAAAAAATTATCATACTAATTTTAAAAATTCATTAGAAAAATCCCTAGTTGCATATACTAGCTCCTATTTTGCTTCTTGAGGTATCACCTTACATCCATAGCCAAATTGTAAAAATGATGCTATTTTATTTACAAACTTTTCATACATTTCTTGAAAATAATAAGGAAACCATAATAGGTCCTATCATGTACATGAATGATGAGGTTTATCATATGTTATTACAAAGTTTCATTCTTTTCATTTCATAATTATTTTTCATTACATGGGATGATGTTAAGCAATTTATTCTTAAACATGGTAATCCATCTCCTGCATCACCTCTCTTAGAGCCCCTCCCCCATACCAAGTCATGTTTCATGGTCCATTTCACTCTTTTGTAGGTCACTACCAATATCTAGAGAGCCTAGTTGACATCTTTTTCCCCCCACCTCCTTGACCCATCAATTATCTTCATTCTTCTCACATAGCTACTACTCCTATACAGATCATAGATAATGCAGTTAGAGATATTACTCGATGTGATGTTATGCCTCCTCCACCTACACAGTATCCCCATCACCCTACTATTCTAACCCATCCCAAGCCCAACCCACCCACAAAAAAATATTTACACAAGGCATATGACATTGTTGATCGGTTGAGAAATACTCTAGCTAGAATTTCCATGTTAGAACTACTTTAGAAATCTAATATATTCTTTATAAGGAACTCACTTAGACTTCTATGCCTATTGATTTATAACCTTTGTATTTTGCATCAGTGGTCAACACTTTAAAAATTATCAAAGATTTAATTTATTTTGATCATGAGGATATGCCTTATCAGATAGTTATTGATCAAAATTTTCCACTATTATCAAAACCAGTGTAGTCAAGAGAGTTCTTGTTAATAGTGGTTCTAAACTAAATATATGTAATATCACATTCTTAAAGGCCATGGGTGTATATTTGGCATCAATACAAAAAACATATAAGAAAATTTGAGGGTTGAATGATATATCATGAAAAACATTCGGCACTATTACTTTAGATATCATGGTGGGACCAAAAACCCTCTTTACATAATTCTAGGTCATGCCAGGTCCTCTCCACTATAATATTTTACTCAAATGACCCTAGATACATACCATGGGGGCCATTCATTCCACTCTCCATTAATTTATTAATTTTCTTTATGAGGGATATCTATACACATGTCTAACAAACAACCATCCATTCAAATATTGTCAACTTATAGAGTCATATTTGACTATTTCACTAGATGGGACACCATATCTTATAGTACAGTAACCACCTAATAATATCTCTTTATCAAATACATACATATGAGGTTAGAGAGACTATCACTTCTCGCACTCCTCCACTTATAGTTTCACTATCAACACTAACTATTCTACTAGTTATAACAGCGTCAGCCATTCCAGTGACTTCATTAGTCATAGTTCTGAAACCTATTACACATCCACCATCACCAATAACATTACCAATAATTCTAGTTGATTTTGTAATTAATCCACCAATTATAGATACCTTTGTAGTAGTACCATCTTTTATCACTATTGATGATGAGACTCCTATATCATAGTTACCCCTTGTGGTAAATTCTAAGTTACCATATGTACATGATGCTGATACAGATTCATAGGCTTCTTTAGATGATGAGATAACACCCACACTCATTGATGACTATTTATATGGATTGAGATTTACACCAGTTAACCCAAGAGAATATTGAGTTGACTCTCGATCTCTCATACCACATCTTATATTACTTTTAGCATATCACACTACACTTTCAAGATATACTCCACACTCATGGACACAATCAGATCACTTGGTACATATAGTTCGCATGGCTACATCTATAGATATAGAGCCAATTATTTAGATTCATGTAGGTAACACATATCATTAGACACATTTTATATTACAAATATTACTTGATCATGGATTTATCATATTACCTATAGTATGACATAGATCTATCAATAGGTTATAACATACATATGATCACCCATTTTATACTTTTCATAAGATTATAGGCCATGATACAAACTCATTTATAGATTTATAACATAGATTTAATAAACCATAAGATTGAGGCATTATTTAGATTATAGTACCACTAGTAGAACTAACTCAACCACTTCCACAAAAGTCATCTACTAGTAGGGAAAAATGTCCCAGAGTAGAGTCAACATCTCCATCACTAGAGCAACCTTCAGTTCACCTTTGACATGATAACACCATGAACACAACATCTACAACATATGATGATACTTATGATGATGATCTTGAGGCATTTGATGATGGCCATGACCCTTTCCTCCATTTCCATCCCCAGTAATCTCCATCCTTGGATCCCTTCCCCTGACCAACTTAGTCTTTTATATTATCCTATACATATTGATTTACCTACATGCTTTTACATAGTTTCTTCTCAGCATGGATTATACATAGTTAAAATATTTTCTAAAAAAACACAAAAAAATATCAAAATATAGAAACATCTAAATAGATCAAAATACCAAAAAAAAATTGATTGTATGCATCATCCATGCTTTACATTACTACTATCATGCTAGGATTTAAATTTGTTATTTCATGCTATTGTATGTCAATTTATCTACATTACCATGCTTCACTTGATCTCTTTTGAGTGTTTGTAGTGACATCCAAATAATTGATTGCTTTACTCTAATCATTAAGGGGGAATTCCTATTTCTATATTTGAGACATAGATCAATATATGTACCCATTGGGGACATCTTCTAGATGATAACAACAACCAGGTTATGTCAATCCTACACTACACACTCTAAGTTATCATATTAATGTACATTACTTACCAGATTACATAGATTACTACATCATCATTTTACTAGTATCTAGTACTTGTGTATCTCTTATCATATACCTAGTCTTGTATTAACATGTATTTCATACTTTCACTTCTTACTTTGATTAATTAGATGTGTTTGTATTTTTAGTTTACTTTCTTTCATTCCTTGTTTAGCGTAACTTATGTGATTACATATCCAATTTTAGTTTTGCTTCCTATATGTGCCTTAAGACATTTAACAATGTCCTTTTATTCTTTTTCATGTATGTATACCTGTAGACATTTGCCAATGTCCCTCGTGTGTACTCTTCTATGTGAAAATATTTGCTTATTTCAAATTATATGTGTATGTGGCATTTGAACATGCCTTGTATGCTTGCTTTCTAGTTTGAGTGACATGTACCCATGCCCCTTGTTTCCATGGCCTCTTGGCCATCCTTTTATACTTCTTGCTTCTTATTTTATATGCTTATTGATTGATTGCTTGTCTATTTTTGTAATGCCATGATCCATATCATGCATTTACCTTGATTTTTGGGATGCCATGATGGACTTCATGCTCCATCCCTCTAATTAACAACTAAAAACTAACATCTAACATTTCTAGTTCCATCTCAATACATTGCACATGATTTTACATTGTTATATCTATCTAGGCATACCTATGTCGATCTACCAATCTCTCAATACAAACATTGCTATATCTAGATATATCTTTTCAAATATTACTACTATATCATGTATATATATATATATATATAACATAACACACATATAGGACTCTATCTTCTGAGGGAAGTAATTGCAAGTTCATCATTCCTACCCTCAGAAGAGGGGGTAACAAATATGGGTTTTGTCATAGAGATCAAAGCTCCTAGTAGTCAGATTAGTAACATTCAAATAACCTAGTTCATAATCTAGAGGTCAAACCAGTCAGGATAGAACATAAAATAGTGACAATTCCATATCAACAACTAGTTTTAGCAGAGGACAATAGTGCTAGAAATGGATAGTAGTGATAAACACAAGTGTGTCCTCATTTTGACACTCTTTTACAAGAAGAAAAACATCCATATTTTCTAGTAATAGGCAAAAAATTTAGCTCAGCTATAAATTTTGCACCTTTAGATCAGTCATAATTAACAATTTTAGTATAATTTTCTTAGAGAATATAGTTATAGGGGGTATCATGCATGGCATGATGACTCTCACTTACAATTTTAGATTAGGAAGTTAACATAACTTCTAGGTCAAAATCTATGTTCTAGACACCAATGATGGAGGGCAATTTGCATGGCATATTGGTCTTCTTTTATTTCCAACTTTAGTTTATTACCCAAGAATTCTTAGTAGTTGTGGGGCTTACTCCATCTATATTTGGTTGTCATAATTATCAAATTGAAATTTCATATAATTTTAACTTCCCAAGTTCCCAAGTTGGATTTCAGATAAGCATATTACATCAGTTTTAGAGTGGCTTTCATACAAGCCTAACCTCTATCTTTCAAAATGGCTAAGAGTGGACTAGTTTCTAACATACCTTCAACTATCCACACCACATTATCATATTTTTAGAGCATCTATGGGATCCATGAGCCATCTCATATGATATTTATTCTATACTAGTATCACTTCATAGCTTTGCTTCATGGAGCAATGATGGAGCCAAAGGACTATCTAGCCTTTATATTCTTGAGCCACCTATTTAGAGAGATTGGACACATAGGCTATACATCGATTATCACACACATGATTAATTAACTTAACTTAGTTGGTAATTATGGAGTTAAAGGACCTATATTTTCATTATTGAACAACCTTATGAGGAATTGAGAACGTATCTCCATTCATGATATTACTCTTGATTCAAAACATACCCAACATCATCCAGCACAATCCAACATCACAATAGGTTTTGTATTGGTTTATATACTCAATGAGGTGTATTAATTCCTTTCTCTTCCTCTTTATCTTACCCAACTTTATATGTTCTTATTTTAGATATAGTGTATCTAGTAAGAACTGATATATTCTATGTTTTTCATTATAGATTCAAACTTCACAGCATTTTCTCTCTATGCACATCCAACACCACACAGCTTCATGAGCTTCTCCTTCAAAACTAAGTTTAGGTATGATTTCTAATTTCATTTATCCTAGTATTTATCTTTGCTACATCACTAAAATAAGTTGGGGGGGGGAATTTAGTCATGTAAAATGTGAAATTTAGTTACTTGAGTGTAGCTAATGACACCTAATCCATAGGTCCTCCTACTTGCTTACACAACCCTTACAGGATTTTTTTTACTGATTCCTAATCATCCAAAACCTTCCTAAATTTACCTTTATAGACCCAAGAAAATCTTTCAATCCTAGATCCATCTACCTAGGTCTCATTACCTCTAGAAAATAGTGCCCAACTTGGATAGGAGTGTTGAAACATAGGGTGTCATGTTTTTGGCATTGTTCTCCAAGTGAAAATTTGGTTTCAATGATCATATTTCTCAAATACTTACCTTAATTCATGTCAAAATAATGCAAATTCATTTAACCCATGATTATTAGGTTCCCTGTAAAAGGACATTCAAAGTCCATTTAGAAGGGTTAGCACTCATTTTACAAGAGAAAAGCAAGAATACAAGCAAGTACACTCAAGAACATTTCCCTATTCTCTACACACAAGTTTCCAATATTATTCCAAGCTTATTCAAACCCTTTCACCAGTCCCTAGCCATCTAAAGTACACCCAGTTTACATCTAGTTTTATTTTCATACATAATTCCACCAAGCACTTCAATGGGATAATTACATTATTTTTATCCCTCCTCAGAGTATTGGTATGTAGGCAACTTTCCCACATATAGGGTTTGAATTTCATCTAGTGTATCATTTACACACTAACCCCTTCTCTCTATTTCCTATGTTTCCTTTCAATTTCAAGAATAAAGAGCTCTTAGGGATTTTGAAGATTAAAATAGACACACAAAAAGCTCTATAGACTTCTGAACTTTGATATTTCACTGATAGGGTAACATAGACCTTCTGATCAAAACCTAAAAAACTCAGATCACCTGGATAACAACATCGATAAAGGACTACAATGCCAATATTAGGGTGTCTCACTTTTGGTACTCTTATCCAATCAAAAAATGAAGTTTAGGAGACTATTTATGATATTATCCCATTCTTGTACTTTAATTCTTAGGCCCTATCTCAAATTGGATAGCTCAGAATAAGCCAAGTCATATTTTCTCTCATTTATTACTATTTTTTTAAAATGTCTAATTACAATTCAATTTCAAAAATTAGTGGATTTAATTAGGAATATTATTTATTGATTTACTTTACTCTAGACCTATTTATTAATTAGGAATAAAACTCCATTATTCTAAAAAATAATAAAACAATACTCATTCCATTGAGGTTCCTTGTGAACCCTTAGAATGTCTTATTGTGGACTATGCTATACATCAAATGAGAAGACATGTAGAATGTACTTGAGAATGCCTCCTTAGAAAGAATAACAACTTGGAGCTACATCATTTGCCTATGAAAATTGTCACTAAGTATGGCTACCCAGTCTAGCTTCTTCTTCCCTTCTAATACACAAATCATAATTAGGAATATCCATGGTTCAAATTTTTCTATGATAGGCACCCCATAGATCATGATGGCCATTAAAATAAAATACTAGGGTAATTAATTAAACTCTACCAATTTCAAATTCTTATACATTCTAGAGACCTTTTATCTCTTCTTAGCTAGACAACAAGAATTGATAATATCCCAGATAGCCTTATCATCCTTGTTCACATATTCCTAACATTCCTCCAAGGAAAGTGTAATTTTATCTAGCTGAGGGGAATTATAAGCATAGTATTAAGGTCTAAAGGGGTGAAGGAGCACATAAACAAATGACCACCCTCAAAAATGGTCCTAATATCTGGTTGGTATGATCGAGCACATGTAGTAATGAGTTCTAGGTATGAAGCAACTAGGGGGAATGTTGTCATAGGTGCGACATAACTCATGCCAACATTAGAAACTAATTGGGGGGTCTTGGCTAGTGTAAGACATTCAATAGGGCCTAAAAATAAAACCCCATAACATTTGTATCCCTAATCAAATCTAAAATTTAAATAATATTGCCCTTTATCGAGGTTAAAGATGTTGCTATCTTCCCCTAGCTCTCTATGTAATATCTTAAAAATAATAGTATCTTGGAGCTACATCATTTGCCTATTTGGATTGTCACTAAGTATGGCTTCCCATTCTAGCTTCTTATTCCCTTCTAATACACAAATCATAATTAGGAACATCCATGGTTCAAATTTTTCTACTATAGGCACCCCATAGATCCTGGTGGTCATGGAAATAAAATACTAGGGTAATTCATTAAACTCTACCAATTTCAACTTCTTATAAATTCTAGAGACCTTTTGTCTCTTCTTAGCTAGCCAACAAGAATTTATAATATCCTAAATAGCCTTATTTTCACATATTCCTAGCATTCCTCTAAGGAATATGTAATGCTCTCTAGTTGGGGGGAATTCTATGCATGGTACTGAGGTCCAAAGGGGTGAAGTATCACATAACCAAATGACCACCATAAAAAATGGTCTTATTATCTAGTTGGTATGCTCAAGCACATGTAATAATGAGTTCTAGGTATGAAGCAACTAGGGGGAATGCTATCATAGGTACGATGTAACTCAAGCCAACATTAAAAACTACTTGGGGGGATTGGATAGTGTAAGACATTAAATAGGGACCTAAAATCTAACCCCATAACATTTTTATCCCTAATCAAATACAAAATTGAAATAATATTGCCCTTTATTAAGGTTAAAGATGCTACCATCTTTCCCTAGCTCTTTGTGCAATATCTTAATACTGGACAAACTTTTCACTCAAACAACCCTCAAGCTACCTCTTGACTCCTCTCAAAGAACATAACAAAAGGAGAAAATGTAAAACTTACTATTTAATTTTAAGGGCCATGTACACTATAATCTAATTTTTTTTGAAGAATTATTTATAATTACATTCTTGCACCACACTCAGTTAGGGCACACAAATAACTCAAAGGCACAAACACAAGCTCTGAATGCAAAGGGTAATTTTAAAATGAAGAAAAATACCTAGGTTATAATCCCTTATGTTTCAAGATTAGGGTTACCATTAATTCTCTAAATCTAAAGGACTAATCATCAACCACTCACATTAATTACTTTAAACCTCATTCAAAAAAGAAAGGGAAAATATAAGTGTTTCCTTCTACACCAAGCAATCCTCCTTACAATATATGGAATCATATGAGTGGATAATACATCATGATACCTTTTTAGGACTTTAGGAACTTTTGTACCTTTTCACTTGCTACATTTCATCAATTCAATAATGTAATAAGCCCTGAGTTCCTCATGGGAGATAAGAATTTCATGCATCATAATTTATCTTTATAATTTTGGGTGTTCAAACCTCCAGGTATATTTTAAACTTTTTCCACCAAGAGGTAAGTGGGGTAATTTTTAAGAAAGGCTTGAAATATCCAAAGTCCTGATAATTTACCACATGCCCAACTTAGATTTAGGTTCAGACTCTTAGCCATTTTTTACGTCTGCATCAACTTTTTCCATTTGGGGAAGGGTGCAAGATCCTTCCTACCCATGACAATATTCATAGAAGTCCCATAAGATAAACATGTGTCCTTTATTTAGTCCATAAAGCTATTTCTCACCTTAATCATCAAAACATGCCTAGTGTAACTCAAAAATTTCATTTAGGGCCCCAAAACTCTCCTATTCAAATCATAAAACAATAAAACCATGCACAAAGAAAGGCTTAGCTATACTTTTATCTTATTGATGTGAATTTTCAAGACATGATATATTTAACCAACCTTCACAATTCCTTCAGAATTATTGAGATTTCCTTCTATCTTTGAAAAGTGCCCCTTAGGAGTTTTGTAAAGAGTATAGGAATACTCCCACTCATCAATGTGAGACAAAATACACAACTAAGTATACACATGTACTTCAATTTTTTGAAAGACTAGCAAAATCACTGAAAATATTGACATTCATTTAGTTTAGACAAGAGAATTTTATTGATAAGGTCTCAATTGTTCCATTTCAATTTTGGGCACTAATAGTCTCTAAAATTTCTTTCTTAGAAACTAAGATAAAAGTTTTCAAATGATAGTCATTTTTAGCACCCATGTTTGGTTCTCCAAATCCATATGGAGGAGGAATAGAAAAATACATCTAAAGTTAAATTCAAATCACTTAAAAATAAAAGGCAATGATCAAAAGGAAATATACAAAGATAAAATCACACCAAAAAGCATGATTCACAACACATCTCCTATCTCTAATCAAAGCTAAAACTCCATAGTTTGACTCATAATAGAGCCCAGGTCCATTGGGGTGTGGTAAGCTACTAGATTGGGATAGGATATTTAAAAAAAATATGGTTCTACCTACTTTCTTATGCAAGTACCCAATCTTCATAGTAGATTGATGGATCTATAAGGGGTCATAAGGAATGGGGAACACATTGTGGGAAGGTAGGTATATTCTACTTTTCATGTATATAGCCTTCATGGGATGATATTCATACTTCATTTGGTGACCTAATATTTGTGTGGTTAATAAAAGTTCTTTAGATTTCCTAATGTCAAAAGTCCTCCTATTTTGACAAACCTAATCTAAGTATTTTTACTTTGATAAAGAGTTTCTATACCTTGCTTTTTCCTTCATTTCTTCCACCACCCATTTCATTCCCCCATTGATAGGCAATTTTGATTCTAATTCTATTTTTCAAATTATATATTCCCTCTTATTCACATCTTAAAACATGATAGCGCTACTTTGTTTTGATTTAATCTACCTTTTAGAACAAAATAACATGTTTGAGTAATTATGGATTATCTTTCTTCACACCATTGCTTTACATTTATAGAATTTCCTTGGTCTCTTTGAAAAATTTCCATTATTGTACTATTTTTTTTATAAAACTACATCCATTTATATTTTTCATGTCCTTTTTCCATTTTTGAGTGAGGTTGCCTTGTTACTTCTCACTCACCAATGTTGTTTTCCTTTTCATGCACTTTTTCCATTGGTGATTGAGTAAAGATTATTACTGCTCACTCATCAATGTTGTTTTACCATGTAATTGACCATCCTTGTTTAAGTAAGGTTTTTTAATGATTTCATATTGATGTTTGATTACCATTTTAATCCTTAGTTTCATTTGGTTTGTTTTCCTTTCTTACTTAAAATTTATTTATTTGATTTTATCGATCATTTAGTAGCTGTGGGTTTTTGGTTACCCAATTTAATCTAAAGTTTGACTTGGTCATTTGTTACTAACTTATCATTTGTCACCCCAAATTACCAAACTTCTAGTTAAATCATGCTCACACCACATAAATTATCTTTACTTTCCTAAATTTTTTTCTCTTTAGTTTTGTATCATTGGGTTTGCCAAAAGTAGTCTTTGTGCCCTCCACGATAAAACCTACAAACACAACAAACAACCATTCAATGACAAAGGTAAGTCAAGGTATGCATACATTAATTTTATTATTTATTTATTTCAGTTCAACCATTTAATTTCAATTATTTTATGCTTTAAAATTCAATAATTTATTTAGCTTTAGCACTGTGTGTTGTTATGTTCTTTTCTCGAAGCACCATCTCATGTTGCACTTGAGTGACACATGATGAGCTTTGAGTGGGACATATGTATACACATAATATTCTCAAAATTTATTAATTATTTATTTTTTTTCCTTGTACAAGAACTCATCGAGTCTTATTCTCTTTGATTTTAAGGGTGCACCAGGAAATGGGTGGGAAGACTATTGGTGCTTCACAGGATTATTGTCCCCTATACCACCACTTACCATCTACACAAACTTACCTTATGTAATTAATTAATCCTTTACTCCTCCCTTAAACACTTCTCCAAGAAATTCACCACCTTACTTAGCTCCTCTCCAATCCTAAAACCCCCTTTTGACATTTAGCATACATTGTCACCCTGGGTTGACCCTATATTTAATTTGTTAAAAACATGTTAGGGTCTAGGTTAGTTATGACTAACCTAGATCGAGGCTTAACTTGTTTTTATCCAATAATGATATAGAATCTAATAAGATCGACCCTATCACCTAAAATTTAAAAAATATTTAGGGTTAAATTTATCTATATATACACATTCATTTCACCATTTATGATGGAGACAATAGAGTTAATTATTTATTTGTATAATAACCCCATTGGGTTTGACTTAGAAAAACATGATAATTTTTTTAAAAATTTAATAAAAATATTATTTCATTATAATTAATCATGAGAATATACTTAGTGATCAACTTATAACACTCTAAGTGTGTTAACTATAAATAATCATGTGACATATAACAATCACTGATCATTATCAACATATGAAACACATCACAACAAAAAATAGAAAGTAATTACAAATACCCAACCATGGTTGGTACAATGATACATCCACTTCTACCAAAGTAAAAATAAGTAAATGATTAAATCTCATCAGATTAATATCTTAATAATAATAAATACAATATAATGTAAAAAATACAAGTTACAAAGTTCCACAAATCATGAGTTTCCAAACTCTAGTATCTCTAGCTATCTCAAGTGTCATCTACAAATAAGTACTATTGTGGGAGGGAGAGCATCATCCAAACACTTTTCTACCCCAATCATGGAACATCTATCCCACACACAATTCCCCATCATGGAATGACCCTTCTTTTACAGATGATTAGATAGTGACAATGTAGGAATCCATAGAGACAAGCTAGTACCTATGTGCTATATAATTTCTAAAAAATCATGTGGTGTACCATAAATAAATCCATTCTAAAAAGGTATCACACCAACATGTACATCATACACATGAAATGACAATGTCTCACTAACATTACTTTGGCCAATGTTTTCAATAGTTATGGATCTCTAAGATTAGTCAAATTCATACATACCACTTGATTAGATTACCTTCATCTAGCATTGTGATGATAGTAAGCTATTGAAGTCCATCTCACTACTTACTCAATATCAACAATGAGAGATTTGGTTAACACATATATAACCAATAGATTCATACATATTACTTCCTACTAATAATCACAAAATATGCTAAGCACAAGAATAATCAAATGCATAGATTTAGTCCTTCAAACGTATGAATGAATCTACACAATATCATTTATTACATAATTAATAAACAAACAAGTGTAGATTATACCAATTGGGTGTGTGTGTGTGTGTGTGTGTGTGTGTGTGTGTGTGTGTGTGTGTGTGTGTGTGTGTGTGTGTGTGTGTGTGTGTGTGTGTGTGTATTAGGATGTATATTATAATTAATGTAAGTAGACACAATAAAGTAATTTATAATAGATGTCATAAAACATGTTAAATATAAAAATAACTAAAACACATACATTTAGTCTATCAAATGTATGAATGAATTTAGACATAACAATTATAGTTTTTCCCATTGGGTATAACACATATTTAGACTATAGTTTTATAATATAAAATACTCTATGACATCGCATAATATCATAGTTAATTTTTCATGAGCTAAATTACTCAGTTAAGAACAACCAATCTTATAATTTCAAGAATCAATGCCTCATAATCCTAAATAATAAGCAAGAATGTATAGTTTATAACAACTAGGTATATCCTATGTTTAAAATACACACTATTATAACTTATAATTACATATCACGATGCACTAATATATGCTATACATGTATAAACACTTTTACATTTTAATTTACTCATAATATGTACCGCTCACCAGTTTTCATTATTTTGTGTGTGTGTGTGTGTGTGTGTGTGTGTGTGTGTGTGTGTGTGAATAATAAATCTTGATATTTTAAAATATTTAGATAACTCATAACAAAGTTATATATAATATTAAATCTTAGAAACTTGTTATAATTCTAGGAAGATGTATACATAGTATCTAATCCTCAAGAATCTATGACTTAGTTTCCCACAAATAAAAACTTTAAATGTAAGAAAACCTCATTATTATATGTATATGTACCAACAATCCTTCTAATCAAGGTCTTTATAAGATTTTAACAACCATTATAATTATACACTTAGGTCAATAGATTAGTTACTAAAGTTAATAGATTGTATGTATACATATTCTACTCTTCTGAAGCCAAATCGACATCAACCACTCAGTTCCATCAGAGCTACTAAGCCTTAGAATATTGATATGACTTATAACATTTTATGATTTAATGAATTTATATGATAAATATGATATGATTTAAATCCAAGAATGTAAAGCTTATGAAACATGTTAGCTATCCATTATATGTAAATCTGATTAAATCTAAATTCATAAAATATATATCATTATATCTTTATGGAATTTTATCTAAATTCCTTTAGATAGGTAAAGATCAAATATGTAAACATTATTTTCATCTTATATAAAAATATGTAGATAAAAGATGAATTCAAATAAAATATTATGCCTATATCGAACTATATCTAAATATGTATTCCACTATCTTCTTGTATCAAATGTATGATGAAGAATATATTATTGCTAACTCTACTTCTCAAATTTAACATGAGTTATGAACATATAATCACATATAATAAATACATGACCTATAATGCTATTATTCACACTCTACAACCCGTTATGAGTTAAATCTATAATAAATATTATCTCGTGAGGAAGCATGTCATGTGTAAATATAGTTACATATAAGAAGATCCACTAAATAGATACATTTTCCAAACACACACACACACATGCGCGCGCGCGCACACACACACACACACACACACACACACACACACACACACACACACACACACACACACAGAGTTTGTATTTATCCATTGTATAGCTCAATGTATATTATCTACATAAGTTTCATACCTTTGATCTGGCTACTAAGGTCTTACTTTGGGAAATATACATAGTCCATTTAGACACCTTTTTAGTGCCCCAAAAATCCCAGAGATAATGAAATGCACCAAAACACTTATAAGTACTTTTAGTATAAGGTAGGCATGTATTCATATCTCAGTCATATATATTCTAGGAATCATTGGTTTTATATAACACCTATGTTATTACATATGATAATCCCTGATATGTGAATCACTCTATATAATTAAATCATTATATATGAATAAAATAACTCCGTATATTTAATAAAATAATTGTTGTATCTTTATGGATCGTTATACATTGGATAACCAGTTTTGTTGGTTTTTCTAGATTTAATATAGATCACCATATGTTATTATGATTCCTCCCAAGTAAAATTTATATTCAAGCAATGATATAGGATAAGGTAAAATTTAATCGATTAATGCTCCCTAAAATATAGTTATGCTATATCATTTTACAATATTAATTTTAATATGCTCATAATAATAATAATATATCAAAATGTATGGTACATGTAGCATATATGTATTGTTATTGTATGCATAGTTGAGACCATAACACATACATTTATATCATTGCTATAATTAGTAAGTTTACCATAACAATTTTTTATATGTTTATGTTGTATTGTGTGCTCATTATTCTTATACCATTTGCTATCTATAAGAAGTTTACTATAATAAATAAATCATTATATATACTATATTATTAGTGTTATCAAGGGGTCGTATGTTCAAATCATCATTATTTGTATATATTTGAGTCAATGTATGTTATATATATATGTATATGTATATGTATATATATATATGTATATATATATATATATGTGTGTGTATATATATATATATATATATATATATATATATATATATATATATAATGAATCATTGTACATATATAGGTAGATCACTACATTTTATGTATAGGCATATATAAGAGATGTAATAATGTATGAATTACATAGAATTCTAGTTATCATAGTGGTGCAAGAGTATTCTTCCAATACTGAAAATATATATCAGATATCCAAACCATAACAACACACTAAGTTCATTAATACAATAAGTTCATCAATGTAATTAGATATCACACTAAAATCATATATAAGTTCATGAAATTATATATCTAAGTATTGCATAGTTCATTATTTTTGTCTATATCATAGTTCACTTTTTGCATATATCATATCTCATCAATGTTTTTGTATTTCAGAGTTCACTATAATATGGAGTGATACAAATTGAAATCGATATACTATTATATGGTGTGCTATAAATTCAAATTTATATGATGTTATACGATGTGCTACAAATTCATGATATAATGTATATATAGACCAAATTGATATAGCATATATAGAACGTAGTTATTCTATCTATAGCGTTGTCATAGGTATTTAAATAAATATTAAAATCCCAACCCAATTACATAGTTTACATAGTCCATACAAAATACAAGTACAGAAAAATTTAGAGACTTCATAGGAACAATGGTGCCTACCTAGTAATGCTCCTTCATTTTCTTCTCACTCCTATGCTGCGATTCTCCTTTTTCCTTTTATCCTATTCCTTCCCTATCTATTTTGAGCTTTTCTCTCTTTTAGAATTGTCCCTTTTATCTTTCTTCTTTTTTTCCATGAATAAGGCACAACTTTCTCTTTTTAAGATTTTTTTTCTTTATTTTTGTTTTTCTTTATTTTTAAATTCATTTTTTTGGTATATTGAAACATAATTGTTTATTTTATTTACAATCAAACTATTTTATGTGTTTGTTTTATCTTATTGAGATTTATTTCCAACTATAAAAATCAAAATAATTAGTTTATCTATTTATTCCCCTTTTTTCACCTTTTCTACATTTATTCATTTATTAGAATAACTATTTAATACAAATAATTAGTCATAATGAATTGGTAAAAAATACTACACAACACATAATATTAATTCCACATTACATAGGATCTATTCCACACAAGAAATAAATTAAAATAACACATAATTAACCATGCATAAACATTATCTAAATGTATACAATATCAAAATGCACTATGTTAAGCATTCTATTATGTATTTAACATGTACTAAGTAATTTGGTGTGTGCATGGCTCTAATTATTCCTCTTCATCCCCCAATATCTCCATCTATGTCACCCTATCTGATGATGCTCTCCCTCTGTCATGCTTTCAAGTATAAATATCTCATGTATCTAACTCATGACAAATAGGTAGTTAGTTCATTATAGCATGATATATATACATCATAAAATACAGTTGAAATAAAAAATCATCATGATCATAATGTAATAATATACACTACAAATAACACATATCAATGTAATCATGAAGCCAAAGAAACACACCACTATCTTATAACAACATATGACTTGCAACATAATTAGTAGTAACCAAATCAAATTTACATCTATACCAAATCCATATATAATGAAGTAATTTTGCATGGTGAGGAATTGGGATGTAACATCCTTATCCTTACCCCCTAAAGTTGGTCATCATCCTGATGACACTTATTCAAACATAAGTTATGAATTAAAAATATTATTTAGTAAAAAGATAACATGGTATGAAACATCAAATCAAGTAAATAAATGTGGAAATCACCTAATTAATCATCATAAAATTCATAAACAAATGACCAGGGAGAGTTTCATAAAACCTCCTAGTCCCTCTACACATCTATTTAACCTAGAGATTGTTTTACTTATTCTAGAGAAAAGTGTTTAGATAACTTGGTAAGGATGATGCACATAAGTTAATACCATTTATACTCTACATACATCTTGATAACTATGACATGTCAATATTACCACTTCTTCACATATCTCCTAATAAGTATGACTATGAATAAGAAATAGAAATAATACATTTCCAATTTATACAAAATTAAGGAATAAACATTCTTCAGTATACATGTGTATAACCATATGATTGAATTTCACAAGTATCATTTGTCAAATCTTGGAGTCAACAACTCCCCTTATTGGATCCAAAATCAATAAATACTAAGTCAATGTGAGATTAATTAGGGTTGACTCCCATCTCTTATTAATCACATTTCTAATTCACCACTTGTTCCTTAGGTATCCATGACCTAATTATCTCCAAAATGTGCACATGGTTCAATGACTCACAAATATATACTAACATATCTTAGAAAGCAATGAAATATGCTAAATAATTCATGATGTATCAATATCCATCATAGGAAAAATCATACAACAGTTCATAATTGCATTATGTTTCCATTAGTGAAAATAACTAGTATAAAATTCCATAGCTAAATTATCTTTGATTAATTAATAAATAGGAAGAAATAATGTTAAAATTAACATAAAAAATAAATTCCAAGAATGACACTATCCCTACAACCTTATAAAAAGAATAAGAGAGACATTTCCTCCTAATTTTCTCAATTAGCTACACAATAAGTTAAAAGTTTATCTCAACCCTTTAGTCTTAACAAGATGTTCCACACATCCAATACCATACTCACTCTAGGTGAAATGTACATAAATTTCATATTAAAACAACATGTTTTTAAGCAAGATGAGAATAATACCAATCTAATCAAGGGTGAATCATAACATAATGATTAAAATCAGCTTATAAATCATAATACAAAACTAATATAAATTAGAGGTTCACCACTCCACATGGTCAAATTCCATAAGTTAGATAAAGTAGCACTAATAAGTATGACTCTAAAAAAACCACAATAAAAAAAATCTTAAATACCCTAAAATGGTATAAAGAAAACATCACAACCCAAGTTTTCATAATCACTACCTACTTACCGAACTTGTAAGTGTAGTATCACAGCTTGTTTCCGCAATTTAAAGGAAACATATTAACCACATATATGAATAAATCCATTCCATTCCTACAACTCCTCTATTAACAATAAGTAGAAGACACTATGCCATGAAATCCAGGGAATATTATCAAAAACATTTCATAAACAAGTTTTCATTTAAGCGAACACTTAATCAACATCAAGAAAAAAATGAATCCACTCAGTGCGCTTATAATGATGTCAAAGAGGATGAGAGAGAAACATATCACCTCTATACTAGCTATGTGAGATTACACCTTTTCTAAGATCCACATAAACATATTGGGTGTGAAAATAGGAACAAACTCCCAACACATAGGAATCCTCAATAAAGATAACTACACTCTAGTACAAAAAGATTTCCCACCCCTAAGAGTAATGTACATAAGACACATAACTCTATCTAAAATGCACATATTCTTAAGTGAGAATTATCCTATGCTTTTTAAACACTCAAAATATTAAACATAAATAGTGAAGGTGAATTGATTACCAAGTAAAGATGTAATCATTATCAAAGTGTTTAATCTAAATGATCAAAAATATGGTAGTAATCTCTTATTCATGACTCATGAACAATACTATGCATTCACCAACCTAAACATCATATACAACCATCACCATTGAGGTGCTTGACAAAATAACCCTTTAACTGTACTCCTAAGGATTAATGCTCAATGTACCACACACTTTTCATCCACATAGGTAAACACAATTCTAAGAATTTTGGATGTCTATTACCTTAAAAAATCACCAAGCCATACAAGATGATTTTCTAAATCTCAAAACTTTAATCATTGTGTAACATGTTCTACACTAAGGCACTTTAAGTCCAAAATATACTTCACTTAACCAATCTAATACTACCTATTTAAGAATCTAATCTAACTTTGTTATTTGCTCAGTAGTTCATCAGTTAGGATCAAATGGAGCATTACTATCACTAACATTTAAAGGTCCCTCTCTAGGTACTCTAATTTTCAACATTCTCCTTTTTGATAAACATAGGGATACAAAAATTCTAGTGGACTCATTAGGTTGTAGAGTTCAAGACATAGCTATGATACCACATGTAACAACCCCATTGGGTTTAACTTAGAAAAATATGATAATTTTAAAAAAATTAATCAACATGTTCTTTCATCATAATTCACCATGAGAATCTACTTAGTGATCCATATATAAAACTCTAAGTATGTTAGCTATAAATAAGCATGTGATATCTAAAAGTCACTAGTCATTATCAACATATAAAACACATCATAACAAAATATGAAAACTAATTACAAATACCTAGTTATGACTGGTAAAATAATATGACCATTACTACTAAAGTAAAAATAAGTAAATGAATACATCTCATCATATTAATGTCTCAATAATAATAAATATAATACAATGTACAAGGTACAAGATACAAAGCTCTAGAGCATGAGTTCCCAAACTCTAGTATCTTTTGCAATCTCAAGTGTCATATCCAAATAAGTAATGTTGTGGGGAGGGAGATCATAATTTGAGTGCTTTTCCACACCAACCATGTAACATCAATCCCATACATAATTACCCATCAAATAATGACCCTCCCTTCATGGATGAGTACATAGTGATGGTAGAGGAATCTAGAGAGATAAGCTAATACCCATGTGTTGTATGATTTCATAAAAAAATATGATGTGTAATATAAAGAAACCCATTCGAACAAGGTATCATAAAAATATTTAAATAATAAACATAATATGGAAATGTATCACTAACATTACTTTGGTTAAATTTTTCAATAGTTATTGATCTCTAGGATCAGTCTAATTCATATGCACCACTTGATCAGATTACTTCATCTAGCATTGTGATGCTAGGAAGCTAATAAAGTCCAACTCATTACTTTTTTTTAGATATATTCTAGGTATTAAGGGTACTTATCCCATAATAGCATATAATTTTTAAAGAAATCCATTGGTCTGGCTTAACAATCAGCATTGTTAAGGCATTTAACCATTCAAAACAAACAAAATTTATCAAAAGTTTATAAAATAACTTCAAACGATATACAACACAAGTACATCTCATTACTAAATTAGTATAAATAATGTGAGATTTGGTTACCATATATATAACTAACATATTCATATAGATTAGTTCCTACTAGCAATCACAAAACATGTTAACCACATGAATAATCAAATGCATACATTTAGTCCATCAGATGTATGAATGAATCTCCACAATATCATTTATTACATAATTAATAAGAAAACAAGTGTATATTATACCAAATGGGTATAATATATATATATATATTAGGATACATATTCTAATTTATATAAGTAGACACAATATAGTACTTTCTACTAGCTGTCATAAAACATGCTAAACATGGCAATAACCAAAATGCATACATTTAGTTCATCAAATGTATGAATGAATCTAGACATGACAATTATAGTTTGTACCACCTAGGATAACATACATTTAGATTTTAGTTTTCAAATATAAAACAATCTATGATAGCCCATAATATCATAGTTCATTATTCATGAGCATAAATACTCAGTTATGAATATCTAGTCTTACAATTTCAAGAATCAATTTCTCATAATCCTAAATAATAAGAAAGAAAGTAAATTTTATACCAATTGGGTATATCTTGTGTTTAAAATACAAACTATTATAACTTATAGGTCCACATCACAATGCACTAATATATGTTATACATGTCTACATAGTTGTATATTTTAATTTACTCATAATATGTATTGCTCACTAATTTTTATCACTCTGTGTGTGTGTGTGTGTGTGTGTGTGTACATATATATCAACATTCAGTCATGACATTTTCAAAGAGTCATATAACTCATAATCAAGTTATATATAATCTTTCATCTAAAAAAATTGTTATAATTTTAGAAGTTTGTATACATAGTGTCCAATCCTCAAGAATCTATGACTTAGTTTTACACAAATAAAAACATTAAATGTAAGCACACCTCATAATGTACTAATGCAAGCTATATATGTATAAACACTTGTACATATTAATATACTTATAATATGTTCTACTCAATAGTTTTCATTACTATATGTATATGTGTGAATAGTCATTCTAATCAAGGTATTTATAAGATTTTAACAACCATTTTAATTATACTCTCAAGTTAACCGATCAGGTTTTAAAGTTAATAAACTATCTGTATACATATTCTACTCTTCTCAAGCTAGATCAAAATTGACCACTCATTTACATCATAGCTACTAAGTCTTAGAATCTTGATATGACTTATAACATTTTAGGATTTAATGACTTTGTATGATAAATCTAATATGAGTTAAATCCATGCATGTAAAGCTCATGAATTATGTCATCTATCCATTATATATACATCTCATTATATCTTTATGGAATTTTATCTAAATTCCTTTAGATAGGTGAAGATCAAATATGTAAACATTATTTTCATCTTCTATCAAAATATGAAGTCAAATATAAAGATGATGCCTATATCAAACTATATTTGAATATGTATTCCACTATCTTCTTATATCAAATGTATGATAAATAATATATTATTTCTAACTCTACTTTTTGAATTGAACATGAGTTATGAACAAATAATCACATTTAATAAATATGTGACCTACCATGCTATGGTTTAAACTATATGATCTGGTATGAGTTAAATCCATAATAAATATTTTCTCATGAAGAAGTAGGTCATGTGTAAATATAGTTAGATATAAAACTAGTTACATATGAAAAGCTCCCATAAATAGATACCTTTGATAAGCGCATAATATTTATATATACATAGTTCATATTTATCCATAATATAGCTCAATGTATATTATCCACATAAGTTTCATACCTTTGAGCTAGATGTTAATGTCTATCTTTGGGTGATATGCACAATCCACTTAGGCACCTTTATAGTGCCCCATAAATCCTAGAGACAAGAAAATACATCAAAACAATTATATGTACTTTTAGTAGAAGGTAAACGAGTACTCATATCTCAACCATAAATATTCTAGGAATCGTTGGTTTTACATAACTCCTATGTTATTACATATGATAATACCTAATATGTGAATCAATATATACAATTAAATCTATGTATAAGAATAAAATCACTCCATATATTTATAAAATCATTACTTTATCTTTATAGATCGCTATACATTGAATAGACAATTTCATTAATTTTTCTAGATTTAATATAGATCACCATATGTTATTATAATTCCTCCCAAGTAAAATTTATATCAAAGAAATGATACAACATAAGGTAAAATTTACTTGATTAATGCTCACTAAAATACAATTCTGCTATATGGTTTCGCAATATTAATTTTAATTTGCTCATAATAGTAATATAGTGAACTGTATAGTAAATGCACCATATACGTACTATTATTGTATGTATAGTTGAGACCATAACACATACATTTATATCACTGCTATAATTAGTAATCTTACCATAATAGTTTTTTATATGGTTCTACTATATTGTGTGCTCATTGTTGGTATACCATTTGTTATCTATAATAAGTTTTCTATAATAAATAAATTGTTGCATATATTGTATTCCTCGTGCTATGAAGGGGGTCATAGGTTCAAATCTCCATTATTTGTATATATTTGATTCACTATATATTATATATATGTATATATATATATATATATATATATAATTAATGAATCATTTTATCTATATAGGTAGATCACTGCATTCTATGTATTGTCATATATAAGAGACGTAATAATATATAGATTACATAGACTTCTAGTTATCATAGTGGTGCAAGAGTATTCTTCCAATAGTACAAATATAAATCAAATATCCAAACCATAACATCACACTAAGTTCATTAATAAAATAAGTTCATCAATGTATACAAATCACACTAAGTTCATTTATAAGTTCATGCAATTAGATTTTGAATATTGCATAGTTCATTGTTTTTGTATATATCATAGTTCAATTTTTGTATATATCATAGTTCATCCTTGTTTTTGTACTACATAGTTTGCTATTATAAGGCATAATATACATTCAAATTGATATGCTTTTATACAGTATGATACAAATTCAAATTGATATGTTATTGTGCAATATGCTATAAATTCATGATATAATATATATAGATCAGATTGCTATAACATGTACAAAACATAGTTCTTCCTATATAATGTTTATATCTATAGCATTGGCATAGGTTTTTATTTTCATAACTATAAATATTAAACTCTCATCCTAATTGCATAGTTTACATAGTCAATATAAAATACATGTATACAAAAAATTAGAGATTTCACAAGAACAATGGTGCCTACCTAGTAGTGCTCCTCTAAAAAAAATTTATCCTCTTGCTCCTATGCCATGCTTATCTTTTTTCCTTTTCCCCTATTCTCTCCCTATCTCTTCTACTCTGATCTATCTCTTTTATAATTGGCCCTTTTATATTTCTTCTTTTTTCCATGAATAAGGTGCAACTTTCTCTTTTTAATATTTTTTTTCTTTTTCTTTCTTTTTATAATTTTTAAATTAATTTTTTTGGTATATTAAAATACAATTATTTATTTTATTTAAAATCAAACTATTTTATGTATTTTATTTCTCTTATGGGGATTTATTTCTACTTAGAAAAATCAAAACAATTATTTTATTAATTTATCCCTTTTTCCCTCTTTTTCTACATTTATTAGAATAACTATTTAATATAAATAGTTAGTCATAATGACTTAATAAAAAATACTAAACAGCATATAAGATTAATTCCACATCACATAGGATCTATTCCACACAAGAAATAAATTAAGATAATACACAATTAGCCATGCATAAACACTATCTAAATGTAAACAACATCAAAACACTCTGTGTTAACCTTTTCATTGTGAATTTAATATGTACTAACTAATGTGGTGTGTGTAGGGTTCTAGTTTTTCCTCTATCGTTCCCCCACATCTCTACCTATTTCACCCTCTCCAATAATTCTCTCCCTTTACCATGCTTTGAGGGATAAATCTCTCTTATGTCTAACTCACAAATAATAGGTAGTTAGTCTAACACGTCATGACATATATACATCATAAATTATAGCTAAAATAACTACTCATCATGATCATAATGTAATAATATACACTATAGTTAACTCATAGTAATGTAATCATGAAATTAAAACAACATACCACTATCCTATAATAGAATATAACTTTCAACCTAGCTAGTAGTAACCAAATCAAATTACTAGTTATAAAAAATCTATGGATAATCAAGTAAATTTGCTTTGTGAGGAATCAGGATGTAACAATTTTTGCTTCTTTTCAATCTGATCTTCGACCATTCTAATTGAGGAGTTATTTCTTAGGGTATATACTTGGAGGAGAATCTTATCTTGTGGAAAAGTCTTGGATGCTTAGGCCTTCCTTAATGATCCTTACAAGCCACAACAACCTCTTGTGAAACACCTTTAGCCAAGGGAGAGATTAAGTCTCAATGGGTTCATCTTCAAGGTAAGTATCTCTAACTCTACTCCTCTATTTTAATAGATAGAAGTATCATAGGTAATAGATTTTGAATAAATTTCTCTCTCTATGTATTAGGGTTTTATCTATACATAACTTAAATAAGATTAT
Source organism: Torreya grandis (assembly GCA_037957365.1). Classification (NCBI taxonomy): domain Eukaryota; kingdom Viridiplantae; phylum Streptophyta; class Pinopsida; order Cupressales; family Taxaceae; genus Torreya; species Torreya grandis. The sequence continues at coordinate 587,308 of JARHVA010004698.1, read as the reverse complement.
CCTATGCATGCTTATTTTTTGTGTTTATTACTCCCACTTTGTACAACAAGATTTGGTGAGCACTAGGTTAGATTTTAATTTCCATGTCATTTACTTAGTGAATATGAAAACATAGGAGGTATTTAGGGTTATTACATAGTGTTGCTTGACTAGAGGCTTTGGAACACGTTTTAGTGATATTATTATGGTAAGAGATCCCTTATTTAGATCTAGCATATTCATATTGGTCATGACCTCGAATATCTAATGTATTAACAATAAGAACTGTAAGTATGATTTATCTTCTTCAAGTTAGGTTTGATGAATAGGTACAGTACATTTTTCTTTGTGTACAAATTCTACTCTGTGCAATCAAAAAATCAAAAAAGGAAAGATGTGTTTTTTTTAAATTCTTAGGACCCCACTAATGGGCAAGATAAGAGCATACTTTAAAACAATCCTTTGATTACACAAGAAAAAAGTAAACTATGTACTTTTGGTAATAAAGGATCCTTAAAGGGGACAAGGGGAGAGCATAGACACACTAATTTAAAAAAATGAACAAGAAATCAAATAGTACTCTAAGAAAATGTCAAAGTGTGAGTGCTCTTTAGAGCATGACATCGTAGTGTATGTTCCTTGTTAATCACTAAAAATAAATATGAATGAAATTTTCCTTGTTAATTATATAAGATAATTATTTAAGTTATCAAAACCTAGAATAAAAAGGATTAAGCATTTAAAAATTAATTTTGATGATAAAAGGAAGTAAAAAGAAAAGTTTTAGGCCTTATAAAAATTCACACAAGGTGATCCCATCATTCTGTAGGATGATCTCATCATTTTGTAAGATGATCTTATCAATTCCATATTAATATCACCACTCTACAATGAATTAAAAATATAGTTTTGGTGACCCCACCAATTAGTAGGATGACCTAACCATTTTAGAGGATGAGTTCACTATTTTAATAAATAAAACCATAGAAAGAAAAATTACCTTTTTGGTGACCTTGTTGATTAATAGGTCAATCATTTTATTTTTAGGTCAATTACACTATTTAGTAGGTCAATCCCACAAATTGTATAAAAAACATAGTGAAGTTGAGAATGCAAAGTGATTTAACAATTTTGGGAATATTTGGTTATTATTCCTAATTTAGTTAAAGTGTTAAAGTAGTAAATTTAGTAAATAAATAGATAATAATTAAGATACTAATTTATGTAAATTAATTACAATTTAGAATATTATAAAAATAGTAATGAAAGGGGGAAAATAAAACATAACTGGAAACTGATTGATCTAACTGAGATAGAGATTGAAATTCATTGTGCAAGACTGAGACACTGTCTGAAACTAAGATTTGAACTTCATTTTGTGATTGGATAGGAGCATCAAAACTAGATAGCAGTGGAACTAGTGTTATAGTCTACCTATACCACTATTGTCCTAAGGATTTGAGATTTTTGGCTTTTGTTTGTTATGTTTGTGTGACCCTGTCTATGATGTTTCGATAGCTAGAAGTCTATATATCTCCCTGTAGAGAAGATTCTCTCTTGAAAACATTTTTTTTTCCTTTGACCAGTTTTGATCAAGATGGGGGGTTAGTGTGTGTAAGATACACTAGACATAATTCACACCCCATGTGTGGGCACGCTACCTAATACCAATACTCTGAAGAGGGATCAATCCATATGTAGTTCTCCCACTTGGTGTGCTTTGTGAAATTATGTATAAGAAGATGTAGAATGATAAATTGGATGTGCTTGAGGTAGCTAATGACTGGTGTAAGGATTTGAATAAGCTTGTAAGTATATTGGTTGGTTGTATGTAGAGAATAGGGAAGATTGCTTGAGTAGTCTTGCTTGTATTATTGCTTACTTAGTGATAATTGCCAACCCTTTCTAAATAATATTTGAATGGGATTTTATAGGGATCTATTAGTCATGGGTTGAACATAATCACGTTAGGTTGATAAGGATAAGGATGGAGAACTAGAATAAATTGACTATTAGGACCAAAAATGGACTTGGAAAATAGTGCCAAAAGTGGATAAGAGTGGTACTGATGCTATAGTCTAAGTGTGGCAATACTATCTTGAGTAAAATGGACCTAGAGGTATTTATTTATATTGGAAAGAGTAATATGGGTGAGTTGGGACCAAGTCTAGAAGGCTACAAATGACTAGAAATTAGTGAAAATAAGCTTAAGAGGGTCATGAAAGTAAGCAAGATGGACCTAAGGGTTGGGTGTCATTAACCATGCTCAATTTTCTAATTTTTACATTTTATATGACTACATTCCCCCCCCCACTTTATTCTAGTGATGCAACAAAGTGAAATACTAAGATAAAGGAAAAATAAAAAGTGTACTTGAACTTACCTACAAGGGTGAAGTTCATGAAGTTTATGATGTTGGGTGTGCATAGATAGAGCATGTTGTGAAGTATGAATTTGTAAGAAAATTAAAGAGTAGATCATTTCTTATGAGATACACTATATCTAAAATATGAACATATAAAATTAGGTAAGAGAGAGAGGAAGAGAAAGGAATGAATACACCTCATCAAGTATGTGAACCAATACAAAACCTATTATGATGATGAGTGATGCTAGATTATGATAAGTAATGCTATAAGGTATTATACCAAGAGTAATATCACGAATGGAGCTAAATGATTAATTTATCAAGAATGGCTCAAGAATGAAAACACTATCCCTTTAGATCCATTTTTGCCCACTAGTGGTGGTCATGCATGTGTTGATTGATGTTTAGACTATGTGTCCAATCCCTTTGAATAGGTGGCTCAAGAATAAAAAGGCTAGCTAAATCTTTGGTTCCGTCATTGCCTCATGAAGTGAAGCTATCAAATGATACCGATATGAAATTTATGTTGTATGAGATGGATCTTGGATCCCATGAATGTACTATGATCTTACAATGTTGGGATGGATAGTCTAATATATTCTATAAACTAGGCAACTCTTGGCCACTAAAAAAGATGGAGATTAGGCTTGTATGAAATCCATTCTGAACTGGTGTGCTAGGCTTGTACAAAAGTAACTCGAGAACTCAAGAACTTGGGAAAGAAAGAGTTAGGCTTGTATGAAAGCCATTCCAAAATTATAACAACCATATGCAGATGGAATAAGGTACATAACTACTAAGAATGCTTAGGTAATATTCAATTCAAAAGGACAATAAAATGAATGTGACACACATATTTCTCCTAATCACTGGTGTCTGAAACATGGATTTTGACCTAGAAGACATATCAACTACAGTATCTAAAATTATAGGTGAGAGTTATCATGTCACACATGATGCCCCCTATATCTAGATTCTTTGAGTGAAAGTTTACTAAAAATTACTGATTTTAAACTTGTCTAAATGTTTAAAACTATAGTTAAAGCTACTTTTTTCCTATTTCTAAAAATTATGGTTTTTTTTTATTTAGATAGGAGCACAAAAAATAAACACTAGTGGCATTGGCACTTTTTTCCAAGTTGGACATTGTTGTCCAAGGCCAAATATGGTAACTATTTAGGATTCTTGACTATCTTCCTATTTTTTTCTGATTAGTTTGATGTCTGGTTGCTAATCTCTATGACAAAACCCCTATTTGTTGCCCCCTCTTTTGAGGGTAGGAATGAAGACCCTATAATTAATACCCTTAAAATAAAGAGCCCTAAAATTATGTTACACTACAAATATATATGTTATAGAAATGATAATCGACAAGATATCTCAAGATATAACATGCTTTGTATTGAGAGATTGATAAATCATTAGGGGTATGCCTAGATAGATGTAATAATGTAATAGCATGTGTAATGTACTAAACTAGAAATGAAAGTCTAGTTAGTTTTTAGTTGTTAGTTGGATGGATGCAACATGATGTCCATCATGGCTTCTAAGAAAGCAAGATAAATGCATGATGTGAATCATGACATTGCAAAAAATGAGAAATAAACAAGTAACAAACACATAAGGAAAGAATTAATAAGTATACAAGGGTAGCCAAGGGGCCAAGTAAACTAGGGACATGGACACATATCACTCAAACTAGAAATAAATCATACAAGGCATTTTCAAATGCCACATACACATATAATTGAAATAATCAAAATTGGCATGTAAGCCACAATCATATAGAGGAGTATAAACAAAGGACATTGGAAAATGTCCTAAGACACACACATGAATAGAAGAAAAGGACATTGGCAAATGTCTTAAGTAAATAAGTAATATACATCAACATGATAACTAGAATGCGTGGTGTAAGAATGAAATAACTTGGATGGTATAGTCATGTAGAAGATGCCCCTAGTGGGTATGTATATCTATGTGTGTCCTGATGTAGAAGTAGGATATCCCCTCAATGGGTAGAGTGAAGTAATCACGTCACTACACACACTCAAAAAAAGATCAAGTGAAGCATGTTAATATAGATAAATCAACAAATAACATCATAGAACATCAAATGTAAGTCTAGCATGATTGTATAAATATAAAGCATGGATAATGTATACAATTAAAATATTTTAGTTGTTTTTGAGTTATTTTCATGTTTTTATATTTTGAAATTTTATATTGTTTTTGAATTTTTAAAAGTTTTTATCTATGTACAATCAAGCATAAGAAACTATGTATAGGTAAGTAGGGAAAGGATGCTACTAATTGATGAATCTCATAAGAGACTCCCTATTATGGTGTCCTATATCAAGGAGAGGAATCATGTGTGATCATGAAGCACAATGGAAATGTTGAGACTGTGGCTCTAAAAACTATATATGATGTAAATGCTCTAAAATCTCTAATGTAAAAACCAACTGTGGGGTCCCTCAATAACTCTAAGAAGTAGATGTAATTCTAGGGCTCTTAGGGACCCATCTAGTAGTAGGATAAGTTCTTTAAACATGTGTTCTATGAGGAGATGCATGAGATATCAATGATACTACTTTGGGTGTGAACAATGTAGCTAGAAACTCTCTAGAATACTAAAATTATGGAGGTGTATGAACTCTTTATGCTGGTGATGGATGCCACAACTATGTCTAAATTAGAACTAGAGGAAGAATTATAATTGGTGGAAAAACTAAAATTGGAGGCTGTATTGAAAATGGTGACTATACTATAGAAGATGGATCTAAAGTGGGGAGTGTTATCTCATATATAACTCCACCACCTATAATATCTTGATTAGCATGAATGAATTTCATGCATTTATGAGCTATAGAACATATTTTTATAAGTTTTTTAATCCATGTTCGACTAATTAACATATATAAAACTCCTATACTAGGAACAATAATGAATGGTGTGGCCATATGTGTTGAACCCACTTGTAGAGGAAGTACAATCTCACCTAATGAACTTTATATGTGCCCACTAAATCCATTGATAACTATGTCTATCAGTGTAAAATATTGCTTTGAATATCCCAAATACTACAATAATGTAATAGTACACATGCTCACATTGATCTATTATCTATGAGAACACTATGAATAGGATGATTATAAATGTGAGCTCTAATAAAGAGTGCATAATAATCTGTATCATCCTCAATTATCTCTGAATCTAAGGAGATCGAAGGTCTAGCTAAAACTCTAAAATTGTATACACCAATCATGTTGCTCAAAGGATATAACTCACTGAAGGTGCCTTATATGTATCTGGCAGGGGATGTGTATGATATTCATGATGAACCCCTGTTGTATCCCCTATATCCTATTTGAAATGCTATGGAAAAGGATCTAAAAATATTTTTAATGCTTTATCTTATGTTGGCTTGGCTTGAGGAGGTTCAAATAAAGTGCCAAGATTAATATGATTACCATATATTAAATCTTTTATCTTGTGTCTCAAACTGATACATCTATTTTTTGTATGGTTTAGTGCCTTATGAAACTCACAAAATGCATGCTGATCATATCCCTATGGAAGAGGATTTGTTGGGTCAACTTCCCAAATATGAGGAAGAGATATCATGTTACATTCCAATAGCTATTGTAAAACTCTAGCTATAAAAACTAGTAGATTAGTAAATGTACACTGATGAGGTGTTGATAAAACCACTCATCGAGGGAGCTCTAAAGCTGCATTAAATATAAGTTGATTTTAACTCTTGTTATCATCGACCTTGACTTTATATGGGACTTTGTTGTTACTCTTATTTTTTATTTTTGAGATACTTCTGTACTTGAGTTTGCCCATTGAAATTAACTTAACTTCTCTTTCCTTTAGCATGTGACATAGTTGAGTGAAGGAAGAAAATATTTTGAACATAATTGATTCATGCAAATATAGTAGAAGACTCTATTTGAAGAGATCCTATAATTATTGATTGGCCATGGGGCTAGTCATCTTAGCCAAGATAGTCTTATATCGAAGAACATGATATGTGAGATGCTCATTAGCCCTTTGTTTTTGTTATGCAACTTGGGTGTATGAAACTTTATCACCAATGTTAATGCTGAAATGAGATAGGAATATGTTGGATAAAGGATTGAATGCATTGACTGACTGATTTGGTAGACTATAGAACATTATAAAGCATAATCTTTTAGGCTCCATGGAAATAGTTTGGTAAGTAGCCAGTCATTTGGTACATAGTCCAAACATCTTACATGAAAGGCTCTCAAATGTATCTCTAGATCACCCTTCCCATCATATAGAGTAAGCTTGGGTGGAATAAAACCTTATGGTAAAGGTGTATAAGTAATATGATGTGCCAATGGTGTATGTAGTAGAGCAAAAGAATTCAAAGCCTATGTAGGTATAGATGCACCTTGCTCAAGATGTAGCACCTTGGATTGAAGAGATTTCATCTCTTTCACAAGGGCTTCCACATCAAGAGACAATGATGTACTAGTTATAGTTAGTGGCATAGAGGTAGGTTGGGCTACTATAGGAGGTTATTGAGACATATTTGTCCCTGTAGTGTCATTTGTAATTAGTTGCTCTGAGGAATGAAAGATTCAACTTGCTTAGCCTTTTTTAATTTCTATGATAGATTGGAAGATAATAGTATGATCTTATGGTTGGTCCTATAATCTTTCTTGAAAACTTTGTAGGATCAAATCTTTGTTGAGGACAACTTCATTGTCAACAATTGGTGGAAGTGGATTAGTAGTCCAATGTGGTGGAGCATGTGCATCGGTGTGTACATCATCATTGTTATTTTCTTACTATTCATTATTAGAGTTATCTTTATTGAAATTAGTGTAATCTAGATGTGTAGAATCTATAATAGGAGCATGAGTTGGTTTTTTATCAATGGTATATGGTCAAGTTGTAGGAATTTGGGTGAATTCAGGAGGATTGCCATTAAGTCTTGCACTTCATCTTGAAGGAAGAGATGCAAGGGACTTAGGTGGCATAAAGAAAATAATTAAGAGAATAGTATAAAATATTAAATGGATATAATCTAAACAAGGAAATAAAATATTAATAAAAAGGATACGAATCTCACAAACATGTAAATTTATACCTTAATAAGCAAATAGGAACTAGTACATACAACTAGGGTTTTGAAAAATGATTATTTGAGAAATTTACTATGAAATTTTGAAATTGAAAGTGAATATCTATGTTATATATGCTAGTTAAAGATTAGAAATTTATTGGAAAATTAGTGATTTAATAGGACCTAGTAGATGCAACTAGGGTTTTTAAAAATAAATGTTTTTGAGAATTAATATTGAATTTTGAATGGATTTTCTAAGTTATATATGCTAGTAAAAATTCAAAAAATTATTGATTTAATAAGACCTAATAGATGCAACTAGGGTTATGAAAACTAAATGTTTTTAAGAATCAATATTAAATTTTGAAATTTGAATGGATTTTATGATTTAAATATGCTAGTAAAAATTCAAAAAATGATTGTAGAAAAACATTGGGACCTAGTATAGGCAACTAGGGTTTGAAAGAAAATTATTTTAAATTTACTACAAAATTTTAAAATTTAATGCTAATTTTTTATTTTATTATGTAGGTACAAAATTATAAAAATATATGAGAAATTACTAGGAAAATTACCCTAGGGTTTCTAGGATTTTTATGCGCAAATGAAGTAAGTCACATTCACCAAATGATTAAACAATTCTGGGAATATTGGGGTATTATTCCTAATTTAGTTAAAGGGTCTGAGTAGTAAAATTATTATATAAATAGATATTAATTAAGATACTAATTTATGTAAATTAATTATAATTTAGACTTTTCTAAAAATAAAATGAAAGTTAGAAAATCAAACTTAGCTAGAAACTGATTGATCTGACTGAGACAGAGGTTGGAATTCACTATGCAAGACTGAGACACTATCTCAAACTAAGATCTAAACTTTGTTTTGTGACTAGACAATATTGTTAGAATTGGATAGTAATGGCACTATTTCTATATTCCACCTCTTCCATTTTTGTCCTAATGATTTGAGCTTTCTAGGTTTTATTCACTATATTTGTGTGACCCTATCTATCAAGTTTCTATAGTTATAAGTCTATATAGATCCATATAGTGCATATTATCTCTTGAAACCCTATTTTCCTTTATAATTTGACCAATTTTGAGAAAGAGGGGGGGGGGGTTAGTGTATGTAAGATACAATGGGCATGATTCACACCCCATGTGTGGGCACGTTGCCTACATACCAATACTTTGAAGATGGATCAAGCTGTATGTAGTTCTCCAAATTGATGTGCTTTGTGAAATTGTGTATATGAAGATGAAAAATGATAAACTAGATGTTATTGAGGTGGCTAGGGATTGGTGTAAGGATTTTAATAAGCTGTTAAGTATATTGGCTAGCTGTATGCAGAGAATAAGGAAAATTACTTGAGTATTCTTGCTTGTATTCTTGCTTTCTTAGTGATAATTGGCAACCCTTTTCAAATGATATTTAAATGGAATTGTATAGGGATCTATTGGTCATGGGTTGAATGTACTCATATTAGACCAATGAGGATAAATATGGGTGACTAAAATAAATTGATTTTTGGGGTCAGAAATGGACTTGGACAATATCATCAAAAGTAGATAGGAATGGTACCAACACCATAGTCTAAGTGTGTCACTACTATCTTGAGAAGACAAGACCTAGGGGGATTGATTTGTCTTGAAAAGAGTAGTTTGGGTGAGCTAGAACCAATTTTGAAAGGCTAAAAATGACTAAGAATCAGTGAAAATAAGCTTAAGAGGGTCATGAAAGCAAATGAGAGGGACCTAAGGGTTGGGTTTCATTAGCCATGCTCAAGCTACCAAATTTTGCATTTTATATGACTACACAAAGACACCATTTAGTATGGAAATATTTCTCATTAGTAGGGACATCTCACCAAAATACATAGGTCAATCCTGTTAATTGTAGGAAAACACAATGATGTTATTAACACAATTTCACTTATTAGCAATTAACCTCACTAATATACAAGTCAAACCCAGTGATGTGTAGGCCAATATCACTAACCTGTTTATACACATAAAGAATAAAAAGAGTAATAACATGTAATCCCACTAATATATATGTCAAAATCATCATTTGTGGGGTTGATATAATTCACTAGTAAGGAAATCTCATTGATAATGAGAAGGTCGAACATAAATAATTTATAAGAAAAAAAGAAAAACTAGAGTTAAAGAATAATCTAATTATGTAATTAAAAGTCATAAAAGGCATAGAAAGATGTTTTTAGGGTGTGTATTCCCACCAAGAATGAAAAATGTAAACACATATATATTAAAGAGGTCAGTTCTTGTTAGTATGCAAAAAAAGGCATAAAACAATATAAAATATAACTTTTTATGTGTGGTCCTAATATTGAGCAAGACTTGAAGAAACAAACAATGAATTATAAAACTAAACAAGATGATTTTACCTTCCATTTAAATGTTCCCTTCAATTCTATCTCACATGCATGTTTGTGCCTAGATTTAGAGTTCAAAGTCTTTAACAATGTCATGGTGCAAGAGCCATCAACACTTCCCCAAACACTATCTAATATGGTTTGTGGATTATTTAGAATAAAATAGTTGAAGATTTTTTGAGGATTTTTTATAGAGTTTATTTGCAAAATAAATCTTAATTTTGGTCTATCGTGGTCCTTGTATTTATAATTTTGGCAAAGTGATTAGGATCATCCATCCCAAGATGAAGATCAAGGGCCCCAAATTAGTAAAATTTATTGGACTAAAGGATTTCAATTTTGGTGTTAATATTGCAATTAATAGGCATGGCTCAATATTCTTGATATTTGTTATATTTATATAGGTATTTTGGATTCTTGAATTTTGTGACCATTAATGTCATGATGATGACACTTTTAGATATTTCTTTGAATTTTAAATTTCCAAGATTAGATATTCATCCAATTTCCATGGATTTTTCACTTAATCATTTAATTAGACTTGTTTACTTAAGTAATCCTGATTAGCCTTTTTGCAATTCTTGAAATTTCAATAGTTATCATACATAAGTTGTCAAAAATGTTAATTTGTTTGGTCATAATTTGACTAGATATGAATTAGAGGAAGGTGATGATTGCATATGATACATTTACATAATTAGGGATACATCAATATGCTTCATAAATTCCATATGATATGTGTTAGAGTGTTTCAATGGTATTTGGTCCAATTTATGCATTATTATGAGAAGTCATTTTTTAATTGAAATTTTGAGATGATAATGGTAAAAATTGGATGTCTACACAAGGTTAAAGGAGTAAATTCCACCCACAATTTTTGAATTTTAGACTCCTAAAGAGGGGGAAAATTTATTGTAGAAGTAGTCAAATAATTTAGAGTTTGGTTTTATTCTCTTGGGATTGATTTTATTATAAAATATTTAGATGATTAAATCAAATCCAAATCTCTATACTTATATTTATTTACATATGATAATTTGCATTTGTATAAACTCCTAACTTGGTTGAAAACTAGATCTAAATATTTGAACATCAATAATTATTTGACAATGTGTTTTCATGTGAATTTTAATCCTAAGATCTATTCATACTCTGTGTGATTATTGGTACATGAAAACTTTAGTTTGAAAGAAATAAGGTATTTTTTCCCTTCAGGGTCAATCAAGGTTATGCCTACAATGAATCCTTGTTAAGATTAAACACCATCAAAATATATTTTCCATAATTTTTAAGGACCTTCAAAATTTCCTTCATTCCCCTTTGGTTTTTTTTGTGAAATTGTAAACTCTTATGAGTGATGAATTGACCTCAAATTTTTCATTTTTGGAATTTTATCCTTTAATTAAATATTTCATCTTGGGATATCTTTTAACTTTACTATGGTTTTCTACTCCTTTCCAAGATAGCCACATGTGAAAAGTCTATTGGCATATATCCGTTCAATGTTTTTTACCAACCAAGACTCATGATTAGACCATAATCCTAAACAATGTCAACTAGAATGATACAAATATAGTGCTAGAGACATGGATCATAATGATGTAGGGGTATCAAAAATATGAACAACAAAATTAAAAGATTTAAACTAGAACAAGCAAATAGGCGGTCTATAATTTTTTTTAAATGTTATAACAATGTTATAAGTATTAAGGTACATCTTTGAATGATATCCAAGTGACTAGGAGTGAGTAGGAAGATTTGAAATTCAAATCTTGAGTTTTCTTGCTAAATTGCACCATTTTAATATTTGAATACTTTGGCATGAAATGGTAGTTGTAGGAGGTGGTCTAAAAGATTATAAGGTGTCAAATAGATAAGAAATGTTAATTAGAGACATTTAGGCCTATAAACTTAACCCAAGGTCACACTTGTACATAAGAAACATCCTTAGTATTTGTGTAAAGGGAAAAACACTCTTCCAAGTGACCCTTAGAAGGTAGTTATGGTAGTTAGAGTAGATATAAAAACATGTATTTTTAGTATTATAATAAGTTTATATGTTGTATTCAAAGAAGAAGAGATCAAGACCAAAGAGAATAATATTGGAATTTTTCATGTTTTGATAAGAATGAATAGAACTCTATTTTTTTGTATAAACAATGGATATTGATTGCTCAACAAAAAAAGGATTACTATGTGGTGTTTCTAAGGTTTGGGTTATCTTTGGTGAGTTATCTTCACATTTTTTGAATGTGTCTTGAATAGTTCTTGTGTTATTTTCTTTCTACTTGCTTAATGATTTATACAGATCTATAGAGGGAGGTATTTGTAGAAAATAAACAACCAAGAGTGGAGAAAACATGTTGCAAAGACTTCACAATGAATTTTTATTAATTTAGTGGTGTGAGATAATTGTTTATAACCTTGATTAACCTTGTGTGGTGTTTGAATCATCATTTTTAGAACAAAATCCTAAAACAACACTAACATGCTACACACTCTATGACTATGTAAGTGAAAATTATAAACTTATAAAATATTCAATGAAATTACACAATAAGAAGGTTCTTAAGGAGTTTAAAAAAAAATAAGTTTCTTATTGTGTAGGACGCTTGAATAATTTTATAAGACCTATTCTATTACTTACAATCCTCTTAGAGCATTGACAGACCTTATAATAGGTGAATATACAAGTTATGAATTTAAGAAACATGTACAAAGATGTTGTAGAGATGTTTGTAGATGTGATCCTCAGTTACATGAAGTGTGTGGAGGAACATATAAACCATATATAGACTCAAAAACCTTTTCTTGGATGATTTGATGTTAAGAACCAACTCTCAGAGCCCTATATGGATGATTGTATACTCATTTTAAAGTAAGAACATGTGGTAAAAGGTGAATAGGGTTGTTTTTATGTTAAAATAACACTTAGATAAGGTAAACACATGTGACATAAAACCTAAACATCATTTTTAGTAACTTGAAATCTTATTAGAAACTTACAAACTTTAAAAGACACCTTATAACCCTTATTTTCTATAACTATGCACACAGAGTCATAAAGAAAGTAAATAAATTTTTTGTATAAATGGAGTGTAATGAGTGATAGGACCTAGGTTCACCAAAGCTCTAACACAACTTGTCAAATTTAAGAGCACATATGATTACCTTTGTATAAGCAACTTAAACATGTGGAAATAACCAGAAGCAATAAGTAACTAGAAATAAGAAATAACACAGAATATGAGAGGCAACACACAATTGTATTCAACTCATTCCAGAAGGAAATACAATGAAGAAAAATCACACTTTATTCTCACACCTCTCAGATGTATAGATCTCTTTCCCTCAAGAGTTATCTTCTCTCAATATAGGTCACAACAAACAACTAACACAATGTTATTGTTCACCTCAACCAGTCAGTACAATACTGCCAGTACAACTGAGTACGAACTGGTACTCCAAGTAGATCTCACTTGATCTTACTCCTTAATGTGTTGTTGTCACCTTAGATCTTGCTACCTCACAAATCTCCTTTTGACCCTCACACACACACACCCCTACAGATCAACCGACCTTACTTACCCATGTAGATCTCCACCCTGATCTTGCACACCCTGCATTTCAACCTAATCTTACATACCTAGAAGAACCCCTATGATTCCACCAATGGAAGAACTCTTATAACTCTACACTTTAAAATATATCCCCATGTGTCTATTATATAGATCCCATGCATACAATAATTTAGACAAGTGGCTCAAGACTCGAACTAGTCTTTAACATGCAAACAACCTGATCAACTAACTGACTGTTCGTCAACAACTAGTTCTGGAACCGCACAGGTGACTGACGTCAGTCCTTGTCTGACTAGAGGATGACCGACATCAGTCGACTCCTATCGATGTTAGTTTCTTTTTGTCGACCCCTGTCTGACGTCAGTGTGGCCTGCCAATGTCGGCGACTGTGACACTCAGCAACCCTCCATGTTTGCATCCGGGTGAAGCTTTTAGCTCCACAACCTAACAATGAGTAAATAATATTTATAAAAGTTTTTTATATGTCTCATAGAACATAAAGTATGTTCATAGTGATTTTAATCCCTATATGAAATGAGAAATGGTTAATTATTTACTCTCAGGAGTATACAAAGACTACAAACTTAGAACTAGGGTTTGTAAAGAAAAGTGCCATTTTAAAATAATATAGCCAATGAAAAGGTCCAAAATTTGGTAATTAATTAGGTCTTATTATGATATTTTTTAGTTTTTAGATTATTTTTATACATTTTGACATGTGGGAAGATGATTGTGTGTGCATATAGGTAGAGTAGGCCTAATTTAACCTTACACTGACCTAAAAACATCCAAAAGGATATGCTAAAAGTATATTTATATATTGAAATTATAGAGAGAGAACAATTTAAATAAAGGGTATTATAATATTGTATTATTTTGTCTTTTTCCCTTTTTATATATCCATACACACTAAATTAGCCTTAAAAAGGCTACTAGAATAACATGTGGGTTAGAAAAAAGTTGTGAAGGTTAAAAAAGAGGTGAGTAAGTGAGTTTCCAAGTTTGAGAATGGTATCTAAGGACAATAATTATTATGAGAATACAAATCAAATCCATGTGAAAGACAGAATTTTTGAAACCCTAAATGGTCATATGAACCTTGGATTGATAGAGAACATTTGAAAGAAAGAATTTGTGAGTTAGTTTTTCATCTTTACATCAATTTATATCAAATATGGTTTTCTCTTGGTGGTGGGTGATTTATGAAAAGTGTAAATAAGACATGACTCGACAAGACAAAATAAATATTGGACACCATGTGTCTAGAGGTGAAATGTAGGACAGGGAATCAAGAATAGTGTTCCATAGAGAAAGGGGTGGATAGAGGCAGCAGAGATCAAGATGTCATAGTGGAGCATTTGATGGGTTATATGACCCAACTAATGAACTCTTGATTTTAAGAATGGAAGATGTATATAATTATCTAAAACACATGAGTATAGAGACATCACATATGGAAGGCAATGGAGGATAACAAAGTCAAGAGGAACCTTTGCAGCCAAGGACAATTAGAGAAGAGAGTGAAGCAATAGTCTAAGAGGCCATGAGGCCAAAAAATATGATTTTATAAATTAAAGAAATCATGATAATATATTAGCATTCATATGAGGTAAATCCATTTAAAATTTATAGAGAAATAATTAATGATAGTTTATTGAGAAACATAGACTAGTTTTTCAAGGATAATGCTAACATTGTAATAAAGAAAGGCATATGGAAATGGAATGTCCCTCAAACATTGGTATGGATGGTCAATATAATGTAAGAGGATCACATGAATAAACTACACAAGTTATAAGATAATATTTTCTTATGAAAAGAGTTTTCTTGCATCAAAAGGGACAAGTACAAGAACCAGTACAAATGATAAGCTTGTTTAGGAGCAGCTATTAAAAAAAGGTAAAGTGATGAAAAGTGGTGATTAATGGAGGAATTCTAAATAATATAGTGTCTTTAGAGATGGTACACAATTTGGAATTGAAGAGGATGCCACATCCATTACCTTACAAGGTAACATGGGTTTAATAAAGACATCAAATCATTATAAGTGAGGAAATTTTGGTTGAATTTCATATAGGTAGATATAAGGATAGAGTTTTGTGTGAAATAAAGCCCATGTAAATTTTCCATTTTTTATTAGGGAGGCCATGAAAATTTGATACGAGTGTTTTTCATGATGGAAAATCAAACACTTACACTATAGAGAAAGATGGGTCTGCACATGCTCTTTTACCATTGAAAGGTGATGCAGAAAGAGTGGAACAAAGAGTGATGTTGATGGGAAATAAAAAGTACTTTGGTAACACTATGAATATTTTGAACTTGATCAAAGCCCATAAGAAGGAAGAGAAGATACTTTTTCTTAATATGGTGGATATGGAAAGGTATGAGTCCATAAATATGGACATGGAAGATA
The DNA here is from genome assembly GCA_037957365.1 of Torreya grandis. NCBI lineage: Eukaryota > Viridiplantae > Streptophyta > Pinopsida > Cupressales > Taxaceae > Torreya > Torreya grandis. Next base: position 571,462 of record JARHVA010004698.1, on the reverse strand, counting down.
ACCAATAAGATAATAAATTTTTTGATGAGGTCACTCATTTAAATGGTGAAAGTGATCTTTTTGAGAATAAATTGGTAGAAATAATGAAAGGTAAGAATGAGGGGATCCAAAAACAATAAGGTAGAGAGTATAACAAAAGAAGAGGGTTAGAAATTATAGCTAATATGGATAAGAAGTGGCTTGGGAATGACACCAAGCAAGTGAGGAAGTTGGACAATGAAGTGTCCAAGAAAAAAACATAAGAGAGAGCCATGAGGGCTCAAAATTTTGATTCTAACAATGTTATTTGATGTATATGTAGGTGAAGCAAATACATCCACTAAGTAAGTTATGGAAATAAGAAATATAGAGGAGTTTGAGGTCAAAGAAGAGAGGGTTGATTCTATAAAACCTAAAACAAATCAAGAAGTGAACATAAGGAGGGAGAACCCTACCCAAAGAGTCAAAATAGTATAATGGAGCAAGGTGAAAGAGAATATAATGTAATATGTTTGGATATTTGTAACTTGTAGTTGAATACAAATATTGAAGACAAGATTTAAACAAGAATGTAAGCTCAAGAGTCATTAGACTCCATGTGAAGAAGGAAGACCAAACTTATGATAAAGATAATCTCAATGAAGATGGAAGCAAAAGTGATATTTTACTTATGATGTGGCAGCCAAAATGAGTATCTAAGATAATGATTAATGAATAAACTTGATACAATGTCAAGGAACAAGAAAATAATGAATGGGAGAAGGTACGTGGCACTCAAGGTAATGTAAATATAATTGGTGAATATGTATTATTATGTGTGTATAAGAGTGGTTTTTCAAATCATAAGTGGAAAGAATTTAAGAGACACATTAAAAAGATTAGAATCATGAATAATATCAATACCAAGCCACGAAGATAAGAATAGGTGAATAAAATATTCTCAAAAGACTAGACATGCATATGAAAGAAGAATAGGATCAAGGTACATTCATGCAAGTTTTTGAAGTTCATGATTTTTGTGTTAACTCTTGAATAAATGGTAAATATGTAGAATATAGAGGTGATGTGAGGGGAAGTCATGATCAAGACAAGAATTCAACCATGTAAGAATATGGTAAGGATTTATAGGTTGTTCAAGTTTCAAGATTTGACAAGGTTATCATGTCCAAAAATGACATATGGGAGATTGATAATGGAGAAACAAGAAGGATGTTTCAGGTTGATTTGATAAGAAAACATCAAGACATTATGACAAAGACATGTGAAGCATTGAAACCAATATTTAGGGGACTATTATGGATGAAGAATGCATTGCATGGTGAGATGAGGTATGGAACTAGAGACCTATATCCCACACACTTTGAATTGCATAGGGGAATACATTGTTTGTTGTTTGAAGGATAAATATATAGATAAAGAGGCATGAGTCAAGATGAATGTAGTTTGAGAAAGCCTTATATGATGAAGGAGATAACAAGGATAGCTATCCTTAGCCAATGTAATGTCAAAATTATGGAACACTCAGCCTTAATGAAAGCTAAACAATTGAAGAAAATCAAGGAATGAGACATAGATATACATTTTTTTAAAAGCATGATCATGGTCTTTTAGGAATTTTTAATAATTTGTTATATCAGATCAAATAAGGAAGGAATGAATTAAAATTTCATGTTCTAACCATTCCCATACAAGTGAAACCACCATTTGAATCATTGGGAGAAATATGAAAAGTTGCAGTAGCTATACAAAGTATAATAGAAATGGTTTGTATGTAAAATGAGCAAGTCAAAGTGCAAGAACTAGCTGAAACATAGGTACAAATTGGTAGATCTAAAATTGACAAGGTGAGTGACAACATGGAAAAGTTATTCAAGTTATAGGAATGTGTATATAGGGTTATAATGTGTTAAGAAGTGCATAAATATAATGAGGTGATAAAGAAATAAATAAGACAAGTTGACATTATAGAACTTAAGAAGCATTGTTAGAATTGGATAAAGAAGATGAAGCAACAAACATGTCATATTATGCTAGAAGTCAGAATAAGGAGCATTTTGGACAAGCAAGAGAATGTAAGGACTTGAAACCAATAGCATGATAAGCTTGAGAAGTTACATTTTGTTGAAGACACTACAAGGAAGAATAAATATAAATACATAAAAGATACAATTAGCTAATTGGAAAGGTTCTTGAATATCAAAATCTATGTAAGTTTTATTTTATTTTCCCCTTAGGAGTATGATGTAGAGGAATCACACATAAGAACAATAAGATTGCAATATTTTGACTAGACAAATAAAATAGAAGGGTCTATAACATGTTTAGAATGTTTTAATAATGTTAAGAGTCTTAAAGTACATCTTTGAATGCTATCCTAGTGACTAGAAGTGCATAGGAAGATTTGAAATTCAAATCTTGAGTTTTCCTACCAAATTGCACCATTTGAATATTTGAATACTTTGGCATGAAATGGTAGATATAGAAGGTGGTCTAAAATATTATAAGGTGTCAAATAGATAATAAATTCCAATTATATAACTTTAGTCCTATAAACCTAACCCAAGGTCACACTTGTATGGAAGAATCATCATTGGTATTTATGCCAAGGGAAAAACACTCTTCCAAGTGACCCTTAGAAGGTAGTTATGGTCATTTGAGAAGATGTAAAAAAAATGTATTTTTGGTTTTTAAATTACTTTATATGTTTTATTTGAATGATAAAGTCTCAAGACCCAAGAGAACAAGATTATAAGTTCCCAAGTTTTGACAAGAATGAAAGGAACTCTCTTTTTCTATGTATAAACAATGGATATTATTTACATCTTAATTGCTCAGTAAATAAATAATTATTGTGTGGTGTTTATAAGTTTTGGGTTACCTTTGGTGAGTTATATTCACATTTTTTTAATGTGTCTTGAATAGTTTGTGTTCATTTCTTATTACTTTCTTAATGAATTATACAGATCTATAGAGGGAGGTATTTGCAGACAATGAACAACCAAGAATGGAGAAAGCATGTTGTAAAGACTTAATAATGAATTTTTATTGATTTAATGGTGGGAGAGAACTATTTATAACCTTGAATAACCCTATGTTTCATTTGAATCCTCATTTTTAGAATAAAATTCCTAAAAAAACACTAACAAGTTACAAACATTGTGGCTATGCAAGTGCAAACTATAAACTTATAGAATATTCAAAGAAAGTATAAAATTAGAAGGTTATTAAGGATTTTAAAAGTTATTTTTAAGTTTATTAGTGTGTATTAGGCTTGAATAAGTTTATAATATCTATTTTATTACTTACAATCCTCTTAGAGCATTGATAGACCTTATAATAGGAGATTGTATAAGCTATGAATTCAAGAAATGTGTACAAAGATGTTGTAGAGACATTTATAGATGTGATACTTGGTTCCAATAGGTGTGTGGATTAACTTATAAACCATATATATATTTTAAAACCTTTTCTTTTATGACTTGATGTTAATAACCAACTCTCAGAGCCTTGTATGCATGATTGCATACTCGTTTTGAAGAAAGAACGTGCGGTAAAAGCTGAATAGGGTTGTTTTTGTGTGAAAATAGCACTTGGAAAAGGTAAAAATAGGTTAAAAAAGCCCTAAACATAATTTATAGTGACTTTAAATCTTTTTTTACAATTACAAACTTCTAAAGAGCCTTTGTAACCCCTATTTGCTATAATTGTGCACACAAAGTTGTAAAGAAACTGAATCAAAATGTTGCATAGAAGGAGTGTAATGAGTAAATAATGTTTGGAAAAGATATTTATAGGTATTAAATACCATAAGGTAATCTCAAATTTATTTTAATCCCTATATAAAATGATAAATGGTCAATTATTCAGTCTCGAGAGTATACAGAGACTACAAACTCAGAACTAGGGTTTGTAAAGAAAAGTGCCATTTTAAAACAATCTAGCTAGTGAAAAGGTCTCAAAGTTAGTAATTAGCTAGGTATCATTTAAAGGAAGGAAATTTTTATGTTTTTATATTATTATTGAATGTTTGGCATGTGGTAAGATGACTGTGTGTGCATATAGGCAAAGTAGGCCTAATTTACCCTGGTAGTGACCTTAAAAAGTCTAAAAGGAGATGGTATAGGTATAGTTGGATATTGAAATTATAGAGAGAGAAAAAGTTCAATAAATTTTGTTAGAATATGGTATTATTTTGTGTTTTTCCCTTTGTACAGATATATACACACCAAATTAGTGTAAAAAAGGCTACTAAAATAACCTATGGGTTAGAAGAAAGTTGTGAAGGTTATTAAATAGACGAGTAAGTGAGTTTCCAAGGTTGATAAGGGTATCTAAGGACCATAAGAAGTATGAGAATACCAATAAAATCCATGAGAAATATAAATATTTTTTTAAACCCTAAATTGTCATATGAACCTTAGAATGATAGAGAGCATTTAAAAGAAGGAATTTGTGAGTTAGTTGTTCATATTTGCATCACATATTCAAGATTCAAGAGGATAATTAATAATTATGAAACTATTAGAATATATATTTTTTATAATTTTAGGATCATTCTTTTAGACCTATCTAGGGTGAGACCCAACTTCATGCAAATTACTGAGGGCATCACATTACTTGAATCTCTTAAATAAATTATGAAATTATTTTATTATTTTTGGGAAATTAAGGGTTTAATGTCCTAATTAGTAAAGGGTCTAGATTAATCTAAAAAATATGTAATACAATATGCCTAAATTAACCTAATAATTTTATAAATCTAGGTTTTATCAATTTAATTACTAAAAATTACAAACAAGGGGATAAAGAGTAAACTTAGTTAATTTTAGGACCAAGACAAAGGATTCTGAGATTGGAAATTGATGAGCTGATAGGGCAGACTGTCATAAATAAAACCCAAAAGTTTTTTTTCTACCTAGATAGTAGCACTTAAAATTAGACACTTCATGGTCCAACACTATAGTCCTATTTTTGGCACTATAGTCCCTCTGATCTACTTCTTTTGAGATTTTTGGGTTTTGATACTTCATGAGGCTTTGTGTCTGGAATCTTAGGTCTCGATCATCTACAAAGCTTTGTGTGTAATTGATTCTATCCTTCAGGGTCCTATTTTCTCCTTAGGCTTGAAAAGTGGTCTTAAATCAACAAGAAAAAGGGGTTATTTTGTATTATGCACTGAACATACGATCACACCCCATGTGTGGGCATGCTACCTACATACCAATACTCTGAGGAGGGATCAAGGCCAATCTAGTTCACCCAAATTAAATGTGTATTATGAAATATTATGTATATAGTTCAAGTATTATGAAAATCTAGGCAAGTTTTAGATGACTCATGACTTGTGCGGGAGCTTAAGTAGGCTAAAAATAACATTGGTTAGTTGTATGCAAAGAATAGGAAGATTTGCTTGAGTGTGGTTAGTGTATTTATTGTTCATGCCTTTTGAATGATTAGAAATCCTTATAAATTAACCTTGAATAGGATTTTATATGGAAACTAATGATCTGAGGTTAGATGATGTCATGTTAGGCTGATAAGGAAAAAGATAAGGATCCAAGGAAATCTGATTGTTTGAGGCTAAGAGTGACTTGGACAATAGTACTAGAAAGTGGAAACCATAGGTTCCAATTCTATATTCCAAATTATGTTTCTATTTTCTAGGGGGAAAATGACTCTAGGGGATAGGTGTATGCCTAGGAGAGGATTCTAGGGAGTCTAGTAATGATTCAAGGAGGCTTCAGGTGATTGGGAATTAGTGAAAACATGCCTAGTGGGTTGTGTAAGCAAGTAGGAAAAACATATGGTTTTGATGTCATAAGTCATGCTCATGTTGTACAAATTTCATGTTATGGTATTACATTTTCACCCCCTTTATTCTATGTATGCATTTTAGAAAAATACTAGGATAAAGGAGAAAAATAGAAGCAAACCTAAACTTACCTATGAGGCTAAGCCTGATAAGCTATGTGATGTTGGATTTGTGTGTGGTGAGAGTACATTGTATTATGTGAATCTATAAACAAGGAAAATGAAAGTATATTAGTTCTTACTATATAATCTATATCTAAAGTAAGAATGTACAAAGTTAGGTAAAGAGAAAGAAAGGAAAAGAAAGGAATGAATACACCTCACTAGGTACATGAAGTAATACAAAACTTGTTATGTTGTTGGGTTGTGTTGAGTGATTCTAGATGAATACTAAACCAAAAGTTATATCAATAAATAAACTAAGAGGTTAATCCCCTGGAGGGTGGCTTAATAATTAAAGGTAGGCCCATTGGCTCTATCATCTCCAACTATGAGAAGTTAACTAATCATGCATGTGCTAATCAATGTCTAGACTGTCTATCTAATCCCTCTAAATAGGTGGCTCAAGAATACAAAGGTTAGCTAGACCTTTGGCTCCATCATTGCCTCATGATATGAAGCTAAATATAAAGATACTTGTATAAGTTGAATGTCATATAATATGGCTCATGAAGCCCATGAACATGCTATAATCTCACAATGTTGGCATGGATAGCTAAATGTGACTAGAAACTAGGCCAATGTTGGCCATTTTGAAAGATGGAGATTGAAACTCGTATAAAATGGCCCTCCAAAATTAGAATCAACTTACTAAATTGGGTACTTGGGAAGCAAAATTGTATTAAATTTTACTTGAAAGTGATGTTAACCACCTACAATGGAGTAAGGCACACAACTGCTAGGAACATGCAAGAAAATGTACTAAACTCAAAAAAGAGAAGGTCCATGTGCCACACACATTACCCCCAATAATTGTTGTCTAGAACATAGATTCTGAACTAAAAGTTGTATAAACTACAATGTTTGAACTATAAGTGGAAAACCTCATGTTGTGTATGATGCCCCTTGTATTTATATTTTTTGAGTGGAAAAGTGCTAAAAACTAGTAGATTCTAGACTATACTTTATGACAAAAATGTGACTAAACTCACCCCTCTACGTGATTCTGTAAAAGCTATAAGTTCTACTATCTAGACACTATCACTAGAAATTGGACACTTTGGAGTCCAGCACTATAGTCTTATTTTTGTTGCTATTATCTAGAGCTAAAACTAAAAACTAGACTATGTTCTCTATTGTCTACCTGATCTGGCTTGCCTATGCTAAATTATAGAATCTAGACTAAACTTTTATGAAATTGCACTTTTGACTAATAAGATTTCTAATCTCTATGACAAAAAACCCTTATTTTTTGCCTCTTCTTCTAGGGGTAGGAATGAAGGCCCTGTAATGACTACCCTCATAATAAGAAGCCTTGTACGTGTGTTATGATGTGAAAATGTTTAAAATAGCATTGATATTCATGATCTCAAGATATAGTAAAATTTGTAAAGAGATATTGTTAGATCCATAAGGGTATGCCTAGATAGATATAACAATGTAATAGCATGCGCATAGGAGAAAGTTTTAATGTTAGGTGTTATTTGTTAGTTATTAGTATCATGGAGGGATGGAGCATGATGTCCATCATGGCATCCAAGAAGTAAGGTAAATTCATGATTAAAATCATGGCATTGTACTCAAAGAGAAATGATCAAGCAAACAAGCATACAAAACAAGAATCAAGAGACACACAAGGGTGGCTAAGGGGCCAAATAAGCATGCAAAGCATATAAGTCATGTTCAAATGCCACACACACACACAAGGAACAAGTAAATATTGGCACAAGGGCCATAAGCACATAGGAAGGTACACACAAAGGACATTGGCAAATGTCGAAAGGCACACACATATAGACACGAGCAAAGGATATTTGGAAAACGTCCTAAAACAAAAACAAGAAGCAAACATGAAATAGAAAAATGCAAACACATCTAGCTAATCAAAGCAAAGAGTGGAAGCATGCAAAGTGTTAGAAGAAGTAAACATGCATTTAACTATAAAAATTGAGAATCAAGAGTATACAAAATATGTAATACAAGACTAATGTATATGTTATGAAATATAGAAGTGTGATAAATGCCAATGGATGTCGATGTAATATCTATGTAAGGAACATACTACAACAAGATGTCTAAAGTGTGTAGTGTAAGAATGACATAACCTGGATGTTTTAGTCATGTATATTGTGCCTTGAGTGGGTATATGTATCAATATGTAGCTGGAATTCAGATGTAAGATGCCCCCTTGATGGGTGGAATAAAGCAATCAAGGATCTAGATTCACTACACACACTCAAATAAGATCAAGTGAAGCTTGGTAATATAGATATATCAACAAATAATAACATAAAATAGCATAATATAAGTCCAGCATAGGGAATAATAATGTAAAACATAGATGATGCATACAATTGACATGTTTTTATATTTTTGAATTTTTTATTGTTTTTGTATTTTTTTGGAATAAGCTATGTCAATCAAGTAATATAGATTATGTATAGGAAATACTATGAAGGAGTGATACTAACCAATGAGTCTCAGATGAGTCTCCCTATCATGGTGTCTAGTATCAAAGAGAGGAATCATGCATGATTGTGAATCATGAAGGAATGGTTGTGAATATGACTCTAAATATTTGGATTCAATATTGGTATCTTGAAAATAATAATAACCTAGATTTTTCCACTCATCATTATCATCTTGATTTTGAACCAATGGAATGCTAGTGTTGACTTTTGTTGTATCTAAATCTTTTGCTTTGATAAATTGACTATGATTGCTTTGTTGTAGGATGTTCAATAAATCCCAAACCTTGGTGACAAACATTATCAACTACTTGACTAGGAGTAGTGATGCTTTGAGAATGTTTCCCAACCTTGACCTTGAAAATCAAACTATTTTAGAATTTTTTTACCAAACCCATACTACTTTGAAAGTTGAGCCTCATTTTAGAGTGGTAGTTTTGCATATTTTTCATGCTTTACTTGTGCTTGTGAACCTATTTTTTATTCTAATTTTGCTTTTTGATCCTTTTGTGGTTCTAAGTTTTGCTTTTGTAACCAATTTTGTACTATTTTTGAATTTGACCCTTTGTGAATATGTTCCTATATCATTGTGGATTGCTTGACTAATTTACCTTATATAGGGTCATTATTAGAAATTATTTGTTGTATATGTTGTTTCAATGCCAAACATGAATCGGTGTGATGCCCATGCATTCTATGATATGCACAATAATATTTGGATCTTCTCATTGGATATAGAGGAGGTAGTTTGATCAACTTAGATTTAATCAATTACCTTAATACCTCACTTGAACTCTTATTTGATCTTTGAATGATTTTGTAATCACTAGTTGTAGAGCTACTATGTTGTGATTCATTTTTTTGATATGTAACATTTCTTGCAACCAATTGACTAGGTGAAGGTGCATATATATGATTGACACTAGGATGCATTTGAGGATTTTGAATTATGATATGATTTGCTAATGTTGTGATATTTTCATGCAATAGCTGATTCTACATTTGTAAATCTTAAATGAACTTTTTTATATTGGAGATTCAATCCCTTAGAGTCTCAGAAGTACAAACCGTAGTTACTTGAAATTGAACATGTAAGCACATATGTTGAAGATAGTTTAAAGAATCTATAGGTTGAATGTATACATCATAAAAAATGGTATAGGCTACCTTACCTTTTGGAGGAGTGATAGCATGAACCTCATTAGAGGGAAAGATGCTATCACCCTCTTGAGGGAGAGGAGTAGAAGGTATTTATTTCTTATACATAAAATCTGACATTGAAATAAGAGTATCCAAAGAGGCATATACATCTAGGTAAAAACAATGCATGCAGGCTAAAATGCATGTAAGTGTAGTTATAAATTGTATAGCAATATGATTATAGAGAACTTTCCATATGAGAGATAGTAAGCAAAGGGCTGAGATCATGGATTTGTGCATGAATGCATAAATATCTTTGACCTATATGATGACATTTGTAATGTGTTTAGCATGATAAACATGTATATTTTTCCCTATGACACAGAAAGAGTAAAGGATAAAGAACATGAATTTTTGTATAAAGGCATATAAATTTTTGATATGCAACATGACATTTTGAATGTATTTAGTAAGATAATTTTGAACAACTTTCCATGAGTGAAAAAAGTTCATAAAAAGAATTTTGGAATCTTGTGCATGTTTAGCAATGAATTTTGTAATATCATCCCATATAATGAAATATAAACATGAAATGCAAAGTATGAAGTGTTGTGCTAACATATGATAGACTTCATCATTCATGTACATGATAGGACCAATGATGGTTTCCGTATTTGGTGTGAGAAATGTAAGGAACATGTGCAAATAAGTAAAATCCATTGTTATTTTATGCAAATTTAAAGATTATATATGTAAGGTGATAGCTTAGGAAGCAATGGCACCTAGTGTATGCAACTAGGGATTTTTAAAGAAATTTATTTTCACAATACTATGAATTTTTTAATTTTATTTTGATTTTTTGAGCTAACTATACAATATAAAATTCAAAAAATTATGGGAAATTACTTGCATGAATAAGACCTAGTAGATTCAACTAGGGTTTTGAGATAAATAATTTTTATGAAATTACTATGGATTTTTGAAATTTGAAATGAGTTTCTAATTTTAATTTTCAATCAAAATTTGCAATAAATAAGAGTATTATGGAAAATAACTAGGAATTAGTTGGTGAAACTAGGGTTTGAAATGATTTTTTTCTAAATTTAATGTAATAATTTGAAAATTTTATTGAGAATTTGTATATTTGAACTTGAAAATTTTAGGAAATATCTAAAAATATTTATAAAATTGGTAGAATATTTTTCCTAGTGATCTGGAAGTGTTTTTGTACAAATAGGACCTAGTATGTGGAAACTAGGGTTTAAGTGAATTATTGAAAATATTTCACTAAATTTATAGTTTTCTAGATTTTAAATTCTATAAAAATTAGGAAAATACTACAAAGAAATTAGAAATTAATATCCCTAGGGTTTGTAGGGTTTTTGTGTAGAAATTTAAAGTAAGTTGGGTTCACCAAATGTTTTACCATTTTTGGGAAACTAAGGGTTTAATTTCCTAATTAGTAAAGGGTCTGGAATAATCTATAAAATATGTGAGTAAAATATGCCTAAATTAACATACCAATTTTATAAATCTATTTTGATCAATTTAATTAATAAAAATAGCAAACAAGGGGATATAGAGTAAACTTAGCTAATTTCAGGACTGAGACAGAGGATTCTGGGACTACAAATTGCTGAGCTAACTGGGAAAACTATCAAAAATAGAACCCAAAAGTCTATTTTTGTCCTAGATACTAACATCAAAAATTGGACACTTTGGGGCCTAGTGACATAGTCCTATTTTTGGCATTATAGTCCCTCTGATCTACTTTTTCTAAGCTTTTTAGGTTCTATTTTGATACTTTAGGAGGCTCTATGTCTAGAATCTTAGGTCTTGATCATCCACGAAGCTCTGTGTATAACTAATTCTATCCTCTATGGTCCTAATTACTCCTTAATCTTGACAAGTGGTCTTGAATCAACTAGAAAAAAGGGTTAGTGTGTATTATGAACAGAACATATGATTACAATGTATTATCAAGACCAATGTATTTATCCTAAATTAAATGTGTATTTTAAAATCCTATATATGCAATGTAAGTATTATGTGAATCTAGGCAATCTTGAGATGACTCGTGACTTGTTAGGATCTTGAGTAGGCTAGAAATAGCAGCGGTTGGATGTATGCAAAGAATAGGAATATTTGTTTGAGTTTTCATAGTGTATTTATAACTCATGCCTTTTTAATGATTACCAATCCTTCTCAATTAACCTTGAATAGGCTTTAATATGGAAAGTGATGATCCTAGGTTAGATGACTTCATGTTAGGCTGACAAGGAAAAAGATAAGGATTTGAGGAAATCTAACTGTTTGAGGCTAAGAGTGACTTGGACAATAGCACTAGAAAGTGGACACCCTAGGTTATATCACTATAGTATAACTTATGGATATATTTTCCAAGGGGACAAGCACCTTAGGGGATAGGTCTATGCTTAGGAGTGGTGTTTGAGGTAGTTGGGGCTGATTTAGGAAGGCTTCAGGTGACTGGGAAGTAATGAAAACATGCTTAGTGGGTTGTGTAAGAAAATAGGAAAGACCTATGGTTTTGATGTCAAAATTCATGCTCAAGTTTTCAAAATTGCACTTTTATGTGATTATATAAATTATGCTTGTTTTTATTAAAAACATAATAGTCATCAATAAATGTGGGGCCTTAGGTTTATCTATATAGATGACCATATTAACATGTTTAGCCTTTGTTTTCTTAGAAAATTATATATTTCTCAAGGATATTAATGATAATTATTTTGTACTATAATCTTGGACAACTAATGGAGGGTGATTTTTTCATTAACTTTCTTTATATCCTCAACTATATTATAACCATTCTTGCTATGAGGTCCAACATATTGATAATGGGCATTTCCTTTTGGAGGAGGTGGATTATTTCTAGCTTTTTAATTAAGAGGCATAATAAAATTGATTTTTTGGTGTGTCAAATTCATGAAATGATATTGATTATTTTTTCTCAAATGGGAGTTATTTATTTAAAACTAATAAGAAACATGGATCTTGTCTATGTTATCTTTTGGTTCATTTTCATCATTGACAAGCAATGAGGAATCATATGTTTCAAACACCATTATAGTAATGAAATAATTATATGCACTAGATGTGGATGAATAAGGTTTATCAAGGATAATATGATACCACTCCATCTCATTTTATAATATTTAATAGGTAGTAATTAATTATATATATTCCAACTCATGATGTTGTGTAGTACTTTAAACCCTACACCAGTTGGGCATATATACCTCCTAAATGTTTACTTTAGGGAGTTTATTTGGAGATGGATCTAGTTTATTATTTTGGATATTTATTATCTTATTATATATCTAAAATGGGAAATTCCCATTGGCCAATTCCCTTATAGTGTTTCTTAAATATTTATGCATACTAAGAAACTCATTGCAAAGTTTTTACACCATGCATTGATAACATCTAACTATGTTTTAGTGGAGTCAAAAGTTATACCCTATGTATTTTTGTTGTTGAAAGGAACTATGGTTTAGTTTTTATTTTATTGGTTAGGCATGGGTATATAATAATTTAGAAAGCATAAGTTTTGATTGGATGCAACATGAACTATAGGTAATCGATTAAAAACTTGATTTTGATTGTTGGCCATGGAATTTTGGTTGGTGTTTGGAAAAGGATTAAAATACAATAAATTTGGATTGATGTTTATTATAATTAAATATTAAAATTGAGGATTTAATTAATGATCCACATTAGTGGATTCAACATAGGAATCTAATAGGTTATTGGTGTTCTGTGCCCCATGTAAGAATATTATAGTCATTAAGTCTAGGATGTTTTTATACATATCTAGGTCTTACACAATAATAAGTCTATATAAGACATCCAAATGGTTTTAAATATTCTATATTATTTCATTAAATGATCTAATTGGCTCATTAGGTTCCATTTTCATGTTGGAATAATGTTAATAGATCAGACTAGGAGTAGTAACTTGTTTGAATTATGCAATAAATGTATTGTGACATTAATTTCATGAAGTAATTAAAATCTATCAAATTTTTAGGAACGAGTCATATGAAAAATATTATAAAGTGAAAGGTAAAATTATGAATGTAACATCTTCATGAGTTATATTAAGTAACCCTAAAGAAGTCTTAAAATCTTTAATATGTTCCTTAGTAGCTCATCCGATAGAAGGAGAGAGTGAAGGAAGATAATTTTTATGATTCTTGGGTAAATCATGGAAAACATCAGTCACATTGATAATATATCTAGGTATCTAATCCATGGTATATGTTGAGGTTTATTCCATTATATTAGTGAATTTGGTTGGATTATGGATCTCTTAGGGATACCTCTATTTGACCTTTGTCTTTGATGAACCTAACCTATAAAGTTTATAGTGATAATAGATGTAATGAAATTACTTATATTTCATAGTAATTGAATAATATATCAAATAAATAAGATTAGAATAATTTGATCAACAATAATAATTGATAGAAGAAAAGAATAATTGATAACAACAATTGATCTAATTTGAAGGGGCAACCTCCATAACACTATAATAGCAAAATAATTTAAATTATGATAATAAAAGACTAACCATTAAGTAATATATATACTCTATTTATAGATGGTTATTCCATAGTCCAAACATACTAAGAACATATATAAAAGAAATAAAATAATATAAAATGTATGTAAGCCATAAGTTGGCCACACATCTCCCTAGATACACTATAGGTTAAGGGTGTAGCATGACCTTAACCTTAAAAACATTTCCATCAATGTTTAATCAAATTTGGATGATTCTACAAAAAGCATTCATCCACCCATGTTGAATCTTCATGATCAGAATCATCCACTTGATAAAAAAGCTACTTAAGATCTCTTATTTATAGCCTTTTTGTGCATGTATGAAGGGCATCCTCAAGTTCCAAAATGGTTATAGCTTCCCCATTCAATTCATGTATATTATTATAGGTATAAATTATCTATCCAATTAACTTATTCAATAAATATACATGAAATATATTATGTATGCAAGTAGATTGGGTTAGATCTAGTCTATATGCCACACTACCAATTTTTTGTAGGATCTTATAAGGGCCATAATATTTAGGAGAAAGATTATTATCATTTTTATGTTTCTTAAAATACATATATTTATATGGTTTAAAGTGCACAAATACCCAATAAATATTATTAAAATGCCTCTCATTATGGTGTTGATTAGATTGTTGTTTCATTTTATTTTGTGTTATTGCTAAATTCTCCCTTAAACAAGCTAGTACCTATGGTTTATGTTGAATGAAATAGTTAATAACTCAAACCTTGGGGTTTACCTTAAAATATGAATTTATGTATTGGGGGAGATATCAATAAATTTCCATAAATGGAGAAATTTTGTAATAGGTATGGAAAGAAGTGTTGTACCACAATTTTGCTAGTGGTAACTAATGAACTCAACATTCATGTTTATCTGATGCAAAACAAAGAGGATACCCTTCTATGAATTTTTTTATATCCTATATTTTACCATAATATTGAGGATTATAATATGAGATATGAGCCAACTAGGTACCAAACTTACAAATAGCTCAGTCCAAAAGTTACTCATCAAGGTAGGATCACAATCACTTACAATGATTTTCAATGTATCATGTAGCTTTTGAATTGTATTGAGCAAATAGACATCTACTGCACTAGATATAAATGGTTGTGATAAGGAAAAAATGAGAATATTTTTTAAGCTTATATATAAATACCATGATAAACCTTTAACAATAGATCTTGGCAACCCTATAATGAAATCCACGGAAACCTCCTCCCGTCATTGGCCAGGGATGGATAATGGGTTTAGAAGACTCAATTTATTAAGTCTTTACCCCTTTTTATGTTGAAAAACCATTAATTATACCACACATGTTTTTATATCCCCTTGAGGCCATTCCAAAATTAATATTGCTTGATATGATGATATGTCTTCAAAAATCATAAATGATCTTGTGTTTGAGGACAAAATCCTTACATAGGTACATTATATCTTTATATCATAATGTATTTCCTTTCCACTTGACTTTTTTATAAAGACTTGAACCATGATAAAGATTTTAAATTAGGGCTTACGTATCCTTTTCATTCTCCCATTCTAATCTTGCTTCCTCTAACCAACCTAGTTTCTAAATGGTAATTAAACATAACAGTGCCTCAACTAATTCATCTGTTCTAAAAAGTGCATCTTCTACCATATTCTCTTTGCCTTTATTATGTACTATTTCAAATTCATAACACAATTTTATTCACCCATTTTTTTTCTTCTGATGAAATTCATTATTCCAAAAAATATTTTAGATTATCATGATTATTCTTTACCTAAAAGTGTCTACCCATAATATAGGTTCTCCATTGATTAACTACATGAAGAATAGCCATCATATATTTATCATATAATGGATTGAGTTTGTTGTTCACCTTGATTATACAAATCTTGAATGTAATGGGTATTCATTATTTCACGAGTACTGCTCACATACCATATTAATGCATCACATTCAACAACAAATATTTTGGAAGAATTAGGGGTCACCCAAATTGGATTGGTACACATATCATCTTTTATCTATTCAAATGCATTATTATTTGGTTCAATATAATGTAAGGAATATTTATTCAACAAGGTTATGAGTGGATATTTTATACTTCCATAATGCTTTAAAAAACTTTGATAGTACCCTATTAGCCCCAAAACTTCATGAAGGTTCTTGAGGGTCCTTGGCACTTGCCAATCCATCATAACTTTGATATTTTTAGGGTCAAATTTGACTCCTTCATGTGAGACAATATGACCCAAGTACTCCACCTCATGGATGCCAAAATCACATTTGGATGGTTTTTCATAAAAATAATGCTATAGAACTAACAATACCTATTTTAAATGCTTCAAATGTTTTTCCCAAGTCTTTCTATAGATTAGGATGTCATAAAAAAACCAACACATACTTCCTTAAAAAAGACTTAAAAATAATATTCATAAAACTCTAAAATGTAGATGGTGCATTTGTGAGACCAAAAGGCATAACCATAAACTCTTAATGACCTTCATGAGTTATATAAGCTATTTTATGGATATCCTCATATTTGATCTGACTTTGATGATACGCAAAATGAAGATCTAGTTTGGTAAAATAAATAACACCATGTAATTAATTTAAAAAAACATTAATGACTAGAATATGAAACTTATATTTGATGTATTTGTTGATTTACCTATAGTTAGGGACAATATTCTAAGTTTCATCCTTCTTCCAACCCATGACTAATATTCAATTCAGCTTTGTTGAATAATACCTACCTTTAGCATATCATGTATCATTTATTAAGTTTCACTTTTTTGAGCATATGGATACCTATATGGTTTGATGTTTGGTGGTGTGCTACCAAGATTCAGTCATATGTCATGATCATGTTATCTTCAAGTGGTAGGTATTTTGGCATTGTGTAAAAAACTATTATATGGTAATCAAGAATTATTTATAAATAGATATGTGTAGACAAATTTTTTGGATGAAACTATAATGAAAAAAATTGTGCTATAAATCTTTCTACTCCTTTTTTAAGTATCTTTGTCATCTGACATGAACTAACCAATTGGGAAGACCTTACCTATAATACCCATAGTTAAATTGTCTTACCTTTAAAATGAAATCACATGATCAGTTCCTATAAATTCATCTTTCCCAATTTTTCGAGCCGTTATAATCCCAAAATAATGCCATACCACCCATGGGAATTGAAAGCATAATAGAATTAAGTAGCTAGTCCCTCAGGGTAATCTTAATACTATGGAATTTTATAGAATAATTGACTGTGCCACCATCTACAATAGTGAATTGAAATTATAAATTTTGATGGATAAAATATCTCAAATGAGTATCAAAATTACTCTTGATGAAGTATGTGTACTTCTTGAGTCAATCAACATTTTTACCATCTATTTATTGAGGAATCCCACCATCTTAAGAGTTTGAGGAGTACATATATCTAGAAGGGCATGATATGAGATATTAGGGTGGGAATATTTATAATTCTCCTCTATTTATTCAATACCTTCACATGAGGCCTAATCATCATCATCTTGTTCATTGGAACCTTCAATGGAGAACAACTTATTTTTGGCACATTTATGTCATTTTCTCTACTTTCTATCACAAAAAAATTGTAACCCTTTGAAATGCATCTCTTCAATTTGTTGAGGTATCAATATTTTAGGCTTAAAAAATGATGGTTCTACGAAATTATGTTCACAACCATGAGTGAAAACCTATTATTTAGCCACTTATTTTTCCTTTGATTGGCATGCGAATGGTATGGATTTATAATTAGTTAATGGATTAAACATATAAATATAGAGGTAAATTTTATTCTTGAGCCCCCAAAGAATAGGTAAAAAAAAAAAATTAAATGATGTCATCCAAAAGTAATGAAATATTCTAGAATTGTTGAAAATAATCATTAATAGTACCTATCTATCATAACTTTACTATCTAACTAAAGTATTATTTGAATACATTTTTAAGATAGTGTATATATATGCTTTACTAACCCTAAAATGTTGATCTAAGGTGATTTGATCATTAACACTAGATTTAAATTAAAGGTGTATATATAAATAAAATGGCACAAGGATGATAATTAGATATATAATAGGCCAATTAGATGTTAAACTTAGATATATGCATACACTAAATTTATTATGCTAAGATAGTCTAAATATGGAAAGTATAACTATGCTAGATATAGAATGATAAAGAAGTGACAAAACTACCTTGTTCTGATGCTAATGTATTTGTAAATATAAAACATGAATAAAATAATCCAAAAGGAGATTTTGGCACAGTCATTAGATTCTAGATCTGATACTTTTAGAACTCTAGACAGTAACATTAGCCTAGGATAGTTGTGTTGATGTTACTATCTAGGTTTGAAATTAGTATCGTATATGAAAAACCTATTATCTAATAGGATGAAATCACCTAAATGCTTCAGGGTTTTAATTCATCTTCACTCTATTGCATTTTAATTTTTCATATTCATAATGACCTTAGGGAAAACTAGGTTAGTGGGCACATGGTGCCATGATGACCACAAAGACCACACTATCAGAGGGTGCAACCTACATAATCAATAATCCAAAAGAAGGCCTTAGAGTCATGTATTTCTCCCCTACATTTTATCTCATATTTGAATCATATAATATGTGTAAAGCAATTACAATAGTAACCTAACTTTTAACTTGTAAAATCAAACTTTTGGGCTTATACATTGGTAATTTACACCTATAATTGTGTTTTACTTATGATTGGTGTGGAAATATGGAAGCTTTTTTCAACTGAATGATCTTTGGTAAGAATACCTAGTATTGTTCCCATGTTTCTAGGTGAGGAATGAATGAAGGTTAATATTTTATTTATATCAATCCCTTTGGAATAATAACTCACATTAAAGCATATAAGCCAACCATTAGGGTACATTTCATTTATAAATTTGATGACTTTATAGAACTATACACTTACATTAGGATAGGATAGTAACATTCACAATACTCTCTATCTCAAACATTAGAGTCAAGGGAGTAGGAAAGTAGGTATAGGTTCAAAACTTGCAAAGATGGAATTTAAGTACATTTTTATCATTTTTGGTAAGATAGAAGACATGGGTCATCAACATAATACTGGTTAGACTAAGAGATACAAACCAATGGGCACAAAAATAAAGAAAATACAAGATTTAAAGAAGAAGGAATGGTATATAACTAAAAGGAATTACCAAGGTCTAAGTTTTCCAAGTGTACAAGACCTATGTCCTATATAATCATAAAATATCATCTATATTTCCCCCATTTGATTTAGTAATGACATTGCTAGTTTAAAGGAAAGGAATTCTTACCTAGGTGTGTATGTACACCTTGTCTTTGTGTATGCCCAACTTGAGTGGTTTATTGGTGACTAAATTACAACCAAGATCATATTAAAGTATAAAATTAGTGCATATAATCTCATTTAAAAGTAATTAAAATATATTTAAATTTAAATATCAATGTTTAGGATTACAAATGTGTGTTGATGTAAACACTTTACCTATTAGAAAGTTATTTTTAAAAAGATGTATCATTTTAAGGCTATGAAACTGAGATTAGGAAAAATATAGATAAATATTTAAAGTGCATATATCCAAGGGAATAAAGAGAGATGGAAAGAGAGAGAAAGATTAGAAGGCACATGCCCCCAACTTTTGAGCAAAAGTGAGTTGCCACCTAGTAATTGAGATTAGCTCAACCATGCAAACCAATGATACTTATAACCTAGTGAGGTTGAATGTTCAAGTAAAACCTAAAAACTTGGAAAGATTGAGTGATTTGATCATCTCAACCATACCAAATGTTGAACCAACTACTAAATTAGATTGGCTCAATAAATTTTGTAAAATTCCATGGGGTATTAGTATGAAAATATTTGTGATGTAGTAATAGGCCATAAAAGAGTTTTGGGATATAAAATTAATTTTGATTTTTAAATATTAGGCACATGTTTCATAGCACATACACCTTAGATATGTCTCATATTTAAACTATGTATGATAATAGAACCAATACATAAAATTTTGACTCAACTATGAATATGAATCATATAACTATGTGTTTTGGCCAATTCAGATAACTGTGTAAGTGTGGATAATGTGATTCTAAATCATGCCACCATTACATATGGATACATCTAAAAAATGATATAAGAACCAATGTTAAGAACATGTTTCCATAACATGTCCACACTATAATCTAAAGATTTTAAATCCTGAATAGGTGTGAAGAATATGCTTTTAAAGCATACCCCCACTAAATCTAATAACTATGAATGTGTGGAAGCCATACCCATAAGACATGCCCTTGATAAATCTAAAAACTGATATAAGTACCACATACTGAATGATTGTGGATAACATACTTTCAAAGCATGCACCCATTGAATCTACAAATTGTGGAAGTGTTGAAGCCATGTCCATATGACATGCCCCCTCTAAATTTGAACATTATGCCAAGCGTGGAGAATATTCCTATATGACATCCCCCAAGTAATATTCCCCCCACTTTGAGGTTAGGTAAAAATATGAATTGGTAGTTACCTCAACTCAAAATGATAAGACAACTGTATAATATGTAAATTTAACCATGTAGCATATATAAGGAACATGTCTAGGTGGATATAACATTGAAGTGATTATAACAAAAATGATCACATGTAGGTATAATATGTATGATAAATATGAGGGCAATGTCTAGACAGTAATAGTACACTCTCAATAAGTAATTAAAGCACACACACACAAGAGCACTTAAAAGCAATTCAAAAGTTAATGATCCAAAGAGACCAAAATCAAGGGTCATGTTAAAATTTGGCATAATTGAATGGATGTAACTTAGTCTAATGTCCATAAAGGTAAGGATGACATATTTAAATGTCCATACAAAAACCATGACATATGTAAATTTCAAATAAAGCATACATAGGCATGGGGGCCGCAAGTAAAGGGGCATATTCATATGCTCGAACAAGAAATATAATATAAAAACAAGAAGCTAATGGAAATGCATAAATTAAAGCATAAGTAACTAGTATAATCATGTCATAATATCCCATAGACCTAGTGTGTTAAGAAAAATGTCAAGTTTATAGCATATCAAGTACCTTGTGTAAGATATAATCATGGATAAATTCATGTGTAAGTACATATGCAAGCTAAAAAAGGATAATGTAGAGTGATCATCAAATCATATAACCTATGTGTATCAATATTAATGATATGGATGCCCCCAATTTCCATATGACATGAGTAGAGGGAAATCCCAATATCCAAAATAGGAATGTATCATGTATTTGCATATGCATTTATCATACTCAATTAGAAGTGTGACACATGTATATATAAGAGTAACTAAGTATTTTATCCATCAACATGAAACTAACACATGGATGCCTAAGAGCCAATAGAACATGTATGTGCCAAAAATGTTTTTATAATTTTTAATGTTTTTTAAATTTTTTGGTATTTTTAGAATTTGTGAAGATGAAATATCATCCTATGATTCCATCCCATGGATTATCATGGATATCTCACTAAATGTGAATTTGGAGTAATACCCCATTTACAATATTAAGGAACATGTATAGGTGTTATATCTATCACTTTCATATTAATGGTACTTTTTGTATGTAAAATAGGACTTTGTGGTCATGAACTAATAATATTAGTAACAAGAGTATGTGTTCTTGGAACCCATAATTGAGTGCTATGTGGTTTAATTGGCATAGTAGTAATATGTAAATTTTGAGGTGCTCTAGATATCTAAACATGATGCATAATAGAAGATGAATATTCCATGGAAGCCACTATAGGTCTTTGATGTAATGGTCTCTCAAGTATTGGGAACCTAGTAATGGGGATTGCCTATTAATTAGCCTTTTGTGGTGAATTATCCTTAGTAGGATTAATAACTAGTTGTCTGAGTATAGGTTTCTTTTATTCAAGAGGATGCTCATATGGAATTTTGGAAGCTATAATTACTTGATTATCATGAATTTATTTAACACACCCATGTATTTTAGATGGTACTTATCAAATGGAATGTATCCAATGTCTTTTTAATAACATATCAAAGAGCCTTGTGGAATGGATAACTAAAAAAAGTAGTACTAACATGTGTGAGATCGACTTATAAAAGTAAGTCAATATTGACAAGAATATTCTAGGAGGTCCTATTAAATACTCCAATTGATCTATTAGAGGGGTGTAAATCATGATGATTATAGCGCAAGTGTGTAATTAATGTCATGATTCATACAATTTCTCTTATACCATTATTAATCATAACATTGTGTGTAAGGTGTTTATCAAGATATACTTGAATGAATAAGGAATGAAATCAAATTCATCATCCTTAATTTCACTATCATCTAAGAAAATAGAAGGTTTATTAACCATAAGAGGTATATGTCACGTGTAAGTACCACTAATTACATCTAGTGGGTTCCCATAATTTGATGGAGGAGGATGTGTATTATGTGCCATTAAGACTTATGGTTCTTTCTTAGAATCATCTTACAAAGGATTGTTAAATATTTTATATTTATGGTGATGACTAGGTTATGATCCTAATTCCTTTAGAGGATATTTAAATATAAGTTATTGGTCATCCATAATTTATTGTATCTTGTGATTCAAGGTAAACCATCTACTTTTACAATGCCCTGCTCCTTTCTAATAGTCATAATAATCATTCACATCATATATTTTGGGTAGAGTTCAACTCATATCAACCTCAATATGATGAGGGAGAGATATGTCCTGACACTCTAGTAAACATGGGAGTAATGAATTTGGGGACTTAGGTAAATGGGATAATTATCTCCTTAGTGCATTAGATAAGATAACCTTATTAGGCTGCTATGACATGGTGTTAACCGTGGTGGTTGTTTCCTTTTTGGGCTCATGAGGTTTTATAACTTGGTTTAATTGTGAATTCATTACTAGATGTAGATGTAGTTGGTGTGTTTTCTACATAATTGATCTTATTTAATGACATAAGATTAATTTAATAGACCCATATAACATGGAATAATTCATTAAAATATTTGAATTTATTAAAAATAATGGACTCATGTAAAGGAGAAAGCAAAATTTTCTTGAATATATCTTGCAACTCTTTACATACCATAAGATTGGTCATTTTGGCTGACATTATCTTATATTTCACTTCATATTAATTGATATGTTCATTCATTCCTTATTTTATTTTGATAGTTTAGGCATAGGAAACCTTTTTATAAATATTAACAAAAAAGTGTGCTAACAACTAGTCTATAGTAGGTTTGAATGCTTTTACAGATTGTAGAGATAAATTATAGAACCGCCTAAAAGCACAGTCCTTGAGGATTATTGAAAATATTTTGGTTAAAAAGTTATCATTGGAGGCATAGTCAGCGTATGCCCATAAAAGGTTCAAATATGTTTTTCAAGATCACCCTTTCCATTATAAATGTGAACTTAGGAGCAACAAATCTAGTTAGTGAATGGTGTGAAGAAATCTTGTTAATTTTTAGCATGAGAGGATTTTAAAGAATTGTGTTGAATGTTTGTAACCTTGTCCTCTAATGTATTTATAACTTTAAGGAGTGATTTAACTATAGGCTTAGTAGGATTTAGATTATTAATTTTAGTAGTCATCGAAGGGGATGAAAACATGTTTTTAGTAGTAACAGGCATTGAAATTCATATTTGTGTTGAAATAACTAGTAATTCAATGATAGATGTATCAATAGTAGTTTGGGAAACAAAGTTTTAAGCACATAATCCATGTTCTAACTATATATAGGTGGATTGATAGGTGTGATCTGAGTTATAGTTTTCTTTAAATATTTAACATCACTAGGTGATGTTGCCTTAGTTTTATCTTATTTACTTATTTAATCTCTTGTAACATACAAAAATATAACTATTAAGTCCTTTTTATTATTGATATGAGTAATCAATTCTTATTTATATTCCATTTGGAGTTGGGTTTTTGCACTAACATTTTCCATTACTTCATAAATGAAAAATTTAAAATTTACCATAAAATATAACAATAAAAAAACCCTAATTTGTTGTAGGGTTTTATTTTCAAAAATCAAGTTCACCAAATGTCTAACCCTAAAATGTTGATCTAAGTTGATCTTATAGTTAACCCTAGATTTGAATTAAATGGGTATATATAAATGAAATGGAAAAATGGTGATAATTAGATCTATAGCAGAATAATTAGATGCTAAAATTAAATATAAACATAAATTGAATTTATTATGACGAGATAATATAAATTTCCAAAGTAAAACTATGCTAGATATATAAATGAAAAAAAGTGATGTAACTAACTTATTATGATGGCAATGAAGTTTTGGATCTAGAACAAGTAAAAATCAAAATGTAAGGAGATTCTATCATAATCATCAGATTTTAGATCTGATGCTTTTGGATATCTAGATAATAATGTCAACTTGGGATGGTTGCATCGATGCTACTATTTAGGTTTCACACTAGTGTCTTATATACAATACTTGATGGAACAATATGCAACACTTGGATGATTTTGGTTTTTTCTTTGTGTTTATTTTGGTGCATTTAGATTTAGTTCACATACTATCACTCCTTGTGAAAAGGTAAAACCATAGTTTTCCACCTTCATAGTGACCTTGGGGAAAAATATGTTAGTGAGAACATTATTTTTAATTGAACCCAAATACCCTAATGTTAGAGGGTGCTACCTACATAGACAATAATTTAGAAGAGGAACTCATATTCATGTAGTTCTCTTGTACATGTTAGCTTGTGTGTGAATCATATAACATGTGCAAAGAAAGTAAAATAATGACCTACATTGTAACTTATAAAATTACTCTTTTGGGATACACATTTAGTACTTCAAACCTATAGATGTGTTTTATTTATGAATGGTGTGGAAATATGGAAGATTTATTTAATTGAATTCTCTTTGAATAATTTTTGGTAAGAATGCTTAGTATTATTCCCATGTTCCTAGGTGAGTAATGAATGAGGGTTGATATTGTACTTGTGTCAATCCATTTGGATTAATAACTCACATTAAATCACTTAGGCTGACCATTAAGATACATTTTATTTTTAAATTAAATGACATTAGGATACTAGACACTTACGTTGGGACATGATAGTAGTGTCAACACTATTATCTATCCTAGACATTAGTGTTTAAGGAGCAGGAAAGTAGGTATAGGTTCAAAAAATTTAGAGTTGGAAGATAAGTACATTTTAATAATTCTATAAAATATTTAAGACCTAGGTCATCAACATAAGACTAGTTAGACGTAGAGATATAGGCTAAAAGGCATGAAGATAAATCAGATACAATAATTATATAAGTGATAAATGCATAGAACTAAGAGTACCAATCATGTTATGAGTTTACCAAGTGTATAAGATTGAGGGTATATATAATCATAAAATATCGTCTACACTCATTAGTAAATACCGACCAAGTAATAGGAACACACTTATTTTTATTTTTAGTAGACAACCACCTTTACCAAATGAACTTCTCATGCTCCAGATAGAGAGATGCCATGATCGCATTTTTTGAACATGAGGTTTTATCTAGATTAAATAAATTTTATATTTTATTTATCCAAGTGAGTATATGATTACCATCAAACTTATGCACTTCCACTTTTGGTAGCCAGTACTTTGAACCAATATTAGAGTTCTGATTTTTTTTGAGTGGATGAAGCTGATTGGAGTGGTGGAATATTATTTTGTAGAAGTTAAGATGTAATAAAGGTCAAATGAGCACTAATTATTTACAAATAATCCTTCATATAATCCATTTCCCCTTTTAATACACCAAAATCATCCTTCCTCAACATGTTTTATATCTCTAATTGAATTTGTTGAATCACCTTAGAAATTTATGGATCTAAAGTTCTAGACTTAATGTCATCTTTGTGATAAATTTTTTGGGTGTCTTAACCTTTTATTTCATCCATGAGTGTTTGAACCATTCATGTATAATCCTAGGATGGAGTGTTTTGGGCCCAAAAAAGTGTACCAAAAAATTATATTGTTATGATTATCTTGCCAAGATGCATCCAATGAATACTAATTTTCATAAGGGTATGCAAATAAATATATAATTAAATAAAATACTTTGAAAAATAATACAATGGTGAAAAAATTAAATTATTTCTAGATTTTAAGTTATGTTTATTGATCCTTCAACTCTTCAAATAAATGCAACACCAAATCTGGAAAAAAATTTATAGAAATTGGCTCAAATCAATGCTCTCATACTACTTGTAATGAAATTACATAGATGTTTTCAATAATGGAATAATATTTATAATATTTACGATTAAAATAATGATATATCAATAGACTAGAATCAAAATTAGACCTTATTAACCTTACTAGTGGATTAAATGTACATAACTAGTGTGATATCAATGGTCAAACATTGTGGAACCTCCTTATATTGCCAGATAAAACTTGTTGATGTGATTTTTATGCACACTAAATAATATTACAAGATATATCCTCTCATTTTAGGATTGGTGAGAATTCAATCCAAGGCATAATTTTGGGTGTCAATTTTCTAAATAAATAGGTGGTGTAATAGTGGTGAGTATAATGGTTTTTTTTACATCAGGTGGTTCATATGTAACTTGCATCTAAATTTTAACCTAAAGTTATAAGAGATAACTTATGGTGAATGGATATATTTAAACTAAGGTGGATTTGATTAAAAATAAGGAAAAAGAGGGAAAGATAAGTTAGACAAGAAATTATCTATGATTCAATTACAGACTAGACCCTTCTAAGCTGATTGACTGTAATAAAATTGGGCACCTATAAATGATTAATTTATATTATAATTGTAATGACAACACAAAACACAAAAAACATAGTGAAGAGTCAGAGGAATCAATTAAAATATAATCTAATGATCATAAACAAATATATTTTTAGTATTGAAATGCTAAGCACAATCACTAACTCAATGGACATAAATTTTTTTGCTTGTACCTCAAACACATTATTATTTATTAATGCATAAAAATAATTATAAACATTCCATTTCCCAAAAAATATTTCCTATTAAACTATGAAAAATACATTGCAATTGAGTCTCATTGACTAGTTATAGTATCTCTAAGGAATAGACATGAAACATGTAAGATCTCTTCTAATATAGATAACTTGGAGTAAAAAAAAACAAAGTTTCCTCTAACTTATCCACTTAGATATCCTTTGCATCACCTAAAAACTTCAACACCTCTTCACATTTCCAAATTTTTTTGAAATGCAACATAATCAATAACAAAATTTTCTAGAATGGGCTACTCATGTTTAGAGTGGGAGGCCTACTAATTCCAAACATTATTAGTAAACACTTTTTAAAATACCATTAATCTAGATTAGAATAATTTTTTATTCTAATTAACTACATTGATTCCTGATCTTATGTCACAGTGGGTATTTATGGCAATCTATATCATAGGTGTGGGTTTAAAACATGGTTTTGTAGTATGAAGAATCAAGTTAAAAAGTTCCATGATAGAAAGTAGTTGATTTGGTAGGTGAAATTATAACTAATTTGAATATCCTTAAAGGTCTATGTCTTACACATAGAAGTAATGTGACCTTTTCTAATAAGTCATAGTTTTCATTTTGGATTAGGTTCATTTATTTTTCATATAGGGAGGACCCATTATAAAATTAATTATTTATAGGATGATATGTATTTGAATTCAAATAAAGAAACATATTGACACATTAAAGTATGTATTTATACTTCAATTTCAAATCCTAAATATATTGAATAAAAGAATGGGTATACCACTCATGGGTTATTTAATTATCCACCTAGAGTCCATAAATATCATTATAGATTCACATTCAAGGTGTTGATATAGGAAATTATAAATTTCAAATGAAGAAAATGATGAAAAATATAACATAACACATCAATTTTTTGTTTCATATAACTACATCAAGCCTAATCCCAAGTTGCAATGTGTATGTGTAGCAACTTATTTCATGAATGCGAGATTAAAATATATTTTTTATCGAGGTGAGAATAAACTCAAAAATGTCTAGGATGGAAATCATTTTATTTAACAAGTGAAAATAAAATTGATTTGAATCTCTTTGAGAAAGCTTAAATTATCATAAGTAACCATTAGAAATGGGATTCTATGTCTTGTAGAGAGAAGTAATATAAACTTGTACAATAAGTCCTAGTTTTCATTTTGGATGAGCTTACTTGAGTGGTCCACAATCAAGGATTGGTTTGGATACGATAAAAGGCATGAATAAAACCCTATATGTAGTAGTAAAATCTAAAAATAATTGAAATGGAATAATATTATGTTCACAACCAAAAGTTTCATTAGCATTATTAGCCAAAAAGTACATAAGAAGGTACATTATATAGTGAAGAATTATGTCATCTAAAAAGGTAATTAACTCAACTAATCATTAGATAATGAATTAAATTATATTCCCCTAATGAATTATTATTAACCTAATCAAGTTAATTGGACCATGTTTATAAAACCACATAGTGGTAAAAATCCTACATTAACACCCCCCTTAAATGTAGCTTAGATGGATAGAAGAATTGAATCCTATAATAAAGACCTAATGAGGTAGCCAAGTACATATAGAATACCCCCTAGAAGATGATGCCAAAGTTAACTGAAGCCTAAGATTATCCCACAAATTAAGATACTTGCTTTTAGTGAATGGTTTGGTGAATATATCATAAATTTGTTCCATTTTATGGATGTAGCAGAGATCAATGACTTGCACATGGATAAACTATTGAATGAAATTCAAGTGAATATCAATTTGTTTGGTCCATTGACCAAATTCATATATATATATATATATATATATATATATATATATATATATATATATATATATATATATATATTATGCTTTAGTTTTCATAGAAGATGAGTGTTGGTCATAAAAAAATGGATGTCAAACTTAGTAAGAATACCCTAAAGATTAATAGCCTAAATGGCATCATTAATAACTCCTCTATATTATACCTATATGGAAGATAAAGAAACAAAATTTTACTTCTTTCTTGACCAACTAATTAAACCTAGACCAAGGGAAACAAATGTACCTAAAGTAGAATTATGATATTGAATATCACCAACCCAATTTAAATCTATAGACCTAATCAAATTAACATTAATACCTAATCCACAACAATCTTGAAATTATGAGTACCTTGGAAGTAAGATAAAATTTACTTAGCTAGTTTCTAGTGTATCTCATGTTGTTCCTAAATAAATCTATATACCATGCTCATTATATATGAAATTTCAGCTCTAGTGTGCATAAGGTAGATGAGGATGTCAACAAGTTATCAATATGAGGTAGCATCAACTAAAGGATATGGATAATCAACCTCAAGATTCACACTAGATATAAAGGGTGGTGGAGATAACTTACATTAATCCATGTTAAACCTTTTAATCAAATCAACAACATAATTGGATTATGTAACATTTATCTCAAAGTAAGACTAGTAAATTTCAATCCCATGGAAGTAATGCATCAATCCCAAGTTAGTCATTAAGAACATGTCAGGAAAAGTAGTTTTCACTAGTGAAATGGTGGATGAATAACTCCATGTTATTAATAGGTCATCCACATAGAGAACCAAAATTAATAATGAATCATTATACCAAAAAATGTTGACATTCAAATCAGAATGGCATAGAGTGAACCCAACCAAAAAAATAAAGGAGTCCATCCTAGAATACCAAGCTCAAGGAGTTTATTTGAGTCCATAAATAGATTTTGAGAGTTTTATAAAACTAAGGAGTAATATTACACAAATACTTTTAGTTTCTTCATGTATATTTACTCTATAATGTCATTGTGAATAAAGCCACTTTTCATATCCATCTGATGAAGATCCCAATGATGTGTTGTGGTAATGGCAAGAGTGATTCACATTAATTTGATTTTAGAAACTAGGGAAAATGTTTCAGTATAGTCAATACTAGGTACTTGAGAAAAAATATTTGCTATCAAATGTGCTTTGAACTTGTATATGAACCCATTTTCTAAATTTTTTATTTAGTATATCCACCTGCATCAAATAATTTTTCATCCCATAGGAAGAGGGACTAAATACCAAGTGGTGTTCCTCAGCAAGGAATGATACTCCTCATCTATAGTAGTATCTAACTCAGGACTACTTTATGCCTCATGAAATTATTATAGATCAGAATCAAAGGTAATGAATGTATGTGGGGAATCCTAAAATTATGAACATGTTTACTTGTTTTTTGATGAATCTCCAATCCAATGTCCAACACTTTGTAGTGTCTATCTAGCCCAAATAGGACCAAATGTCATATAGTTAGGAGGAGATTCCTCATATTCTAAAAAAAATTTGGGAGAAGGAGGAGGTGAGTCCCCATCACTACTCTCTTCATTAGAGATAAAAGAATAAATTAGATCATTAAAAATCTAATTAGGTAGATCTGAATCATTAGAACTATCATCAAATCCTAGTGTGTTTAAAGAAGAGGGAGGACTGTCATGTGTAGATTTTGGAGGAACATCTTGAAATTTAACCCTCCTCTCAATAAATAACTCATCATGGTCAGATGGAGAAGCCTATATCCCTTAACACCCTTAGGATATCAGATGAAGATACAAGGCTAAATCTGAAGTTCCATTACATTATGTTAATTCTTTAGAATATAGGCCATAGTAAGAGATCCAAACACTAAGAAGTGATTCACTAGGGGATTTTGACCCCACCATGCTTCAAAATGAGTAACATCATAGAATTATTTGTGAGGAACTTGATTTTGGATATAATAATCATAATTGATGGCTTTAACCCAATACTAAGGTATAATAGACTTGGATTTGAGTATACAATTGGCCATTTCCTTTAAGGACTTATTCTTTCACTCTACAACACCATTTTGTTGAGGACTATATGGAACTATATGTTATAGTTCAATCCCATTTAAACTACATAATTGTTTAAAATAGTTACTAACATAGTCACCACCATTATCAATACATGATATATTAATGGCATTATCTGACTATTTTATATAAGCATCTTGAAATCCTAAAAATAATTAAAAGCTTCCTATGTCTACTAAAGAACGTACAGCTAATCATACCTTAAAATTTTATCAATGAAAGTAAGCATGTATTTAGTCCTATTAAATTAAGGAGATAGAAATGGTCCAATAATGTCACTGTGAACTAACTCTAATGTCTATGTAGCTTTCCATGATTTTCCTTTGTCATACTTCTCCTCAGTATGCAACCTTAATACACACCATCATAAAAATGAACATGTGGCAAACCTAAAACCATGTAATGATGATTGAGTTTCTTTAGGTAGCAATAGTTGAGATGGATTAATCACTCATTCCATAATTTAATCACCCCATTTAAATGAGTGAGTAGTGTAGTAGAGGGTTGACCAAGTGAAAAATGTGATAAAGTATAAAATCATGACTAATGATCTACTTTCCTAATATTTATAACTATGGATTCATTTTTTGATTCCCTAATAACCATCAAATTTGGTGTGAATTCAACTCTCTTTCCTAAACTGATGTGATTGATCTAATAAATAGATATGATATTGGTGGATAATGAATGAATGCATAGAACATCTTAAAATCTCCCATCATTCACTTTAATAGATCCTCTCCCACTAACTTATATATAAATTTCATCACCCAATAAGATGGAATGCATATAGTAAGGTTTTATGGATGAGAAAAGGTACTGATATGAAACCACATGGTGTAGGTCACTAGAATCAATTACCCATGTAGAAGGTTGGGATAAAACTATAATGAGGTATTTGACCTTATATTTTCCATTTATATTGTATTTGGCCTTAAAATACTCTTAAAATGATGAACTTTGATTGGCTAAATTAATGACAATGATATTGTGCTTCTCAATCATCTTTGTCAGTTGGTCAATCTACTTATTAATGCACTTAGTTTCATCATTCCTATATTTATTATAGTAGGCACATGAAAGTCTTTATTTATTGGGTTTCTCATCTTAATATGATCTCTCTTCTAATTGTTTAGATGTAACATCAAATTTTTGACCCTTTTTTTACTTTGGGTCCTTTTTTCATTTTCTTTTCCTTACTATCATAAGCCTTCTATTTATCATGAATTGCAATTAAGGCATATGATTTAGATGAATTCAGTGTACCCAATTGAATAATATTATCTTACTTTCAAGTAAATTCATCATCAAATTCATCCAATGATAACATGGTCCATGTAGTTCCAAAGGCACACTTAGTGGCATGAAAGGTAGTAATGAAGATAAAATAGTTAGATCCATATTTGGTAAGTATGGATATAATCAATTAGTCATACTTTCTTTAATGCCCCATAGTTTTGACTACAACTTGAATGATTTGAAATTGTGAAGAAGTCCTTTATAGTATAAAAGTTACCTAGGCTCAAACTGATGAACTCATTCTCTAACTCATGACCTCTCATTATCTCCTACCTCCCAAATAGATTTTCCAATGTGGTCTATAATTCCTTAGGAGTAGTTGTAGATTCAGTATGAAATATAAAGTTACGAGAAATGGATAGGTATATAAAATTATAGGATTCTTCACTTATATTAAATCAATTCACCATATCTGTATCAAAATTCAATTATTTTTTAGTACCCATCATGATTGAGTGTAAACCTTTCCTCATCAATAAGATTTAACATTAGTTTTCCACTCGTGATAGTTTAATAGTGTAATAAATGGAACTTTAATCTAATTAATGTTACAAAAAGGAATTATATGTTAAACTGAGTGTTCTAAAAATACAAGGATATATATCCCTTTGTATTTATAGAAGTTAATTTTTATAAGGCATAATAATATTACAAATGCGTAGAGATTAAAAGATGAGCACTTAAAAAAAAATGCCACATAAAAGGGAGTTATCAACTAAAGGTTATGTAAGTTTGATAATTTCTGGCTCACAAAAATAATTCTCCACTTTGAATAAATTTTAGGTGTGAAAAAAATTTGGCTCAACCTTTTAAGGAAAAGTTAATCCCCCTTGAGTTGGTTGTGACCAAGGGCATAAATTCCCATGTGACTAGGGTATAAGGGCTAGGAGGAGTGCTCTCTACCTTGATGATGCCACTTTACACTATGATATGGATAAATAAGTGATGTAAGTCCCAAATTATATCCAAATAAATAATGAATAGTATCTCATTTTAAAGGCTTAAATTTGACATCCTTGTGGCCATTGCTGACTATAAATATGGTGGTAAAAATGGGAGCATGTTAGGGTAGAGGATGGAGTCTACCTAAGTTGAATGCAGGGGTGACAAAAACTATACATGTAAGGAAGGGTATTGGGTTTTGATATGAGTTCAAGTAGGGGTATCAGGTTATACTATGCATGCAATCAAGGGTGTTGGGTTTTTCCATGCATGCATACAACAATGTTAGAGTCTACTGTGTGTACAAGAAAGGGGCCAAAGTCCATCGATGGTGTAATTAGGGGGTCAAATCATGATAGTGGTATAAGCAATGGGTTTGGATCCTATTAGTGGTGAAAGTATAGGGGTTAGACCCTATTAGTGGTGAAATTATAGGGGTAAAAATTTGTCAATGGTGTTGATTTAACCTTTTAGGGTTTTAAATGTGTAAATCCTAAGTTAAATCAAAGGGTTGAGATGTCTAAATCAGTTAAATAGTATGAAATAATTAACCACTAATTTATTATATATTTTTATTTATTTTGACTTTCTAAAAATAGTTATAAATATGCGTAAATAGATACTTATCTATAAAATGACTATCATGGAAGATCGAGGTTCTAAAATTTGGGTTTTAGATAGGTATAAATTTAATCAATAAGGTCCTTAGGTCTAATTGCTCACTAGATAGTAATGCCTCACCTAGACAATAGTGCCATGTTATTTTAGTGTCCTAAAAATGGTGTTAGTGTCCTATTTACAAGATTGTTCCTATTTTTTGGGAGCACCTATGCTTATGTTTTTTAGTTTTGTTATTACTCACATAAAATCGGGAACTCTATATTGTGCCTAAAAAATCTAGTTTAGTGTGAAAACCCGTAATCCTCCTTATAAGTATGGCATGATCTAAAAATGTTTATTCATTAGTAAGATAGGTTGGACATCCTCAACACCCCACTATGAAGAGAGTTACCTACATAAAAATATTTTGAAGAGGGATAAATCCCAATGTAGTTCTCCCACCTAGTTCTTGGTGCAATTATAATTAAATTCTAGAATTAATGTGGTCTTGAATGCCTTAAGTGTGCTTGACATTGATAATATTTGAAATATAGGATTAAGGCTACCATAGATGGTAGTATGAAGAAGTAGGGTAGAATAGGGATCAAATACCTTAATTTTTCTCAGCTTATTTCTTGTTTGGAAAGGCTTTTGCATCTATTTTCCATCTAATCTATAGAGGCCAAATACTCTTGTATTTATAGATTTCTATAACTTATGTGTATAATAAAATGTATTTAGGCTGACCTTATGAGGGGCACATGTGTGAAAATGTATCCATTCATGAGAGTTAGGGTAGGGGACACTAGTGCCAAGTTGGAGATATTAGTTCCATGTGACTAAAGTGTCCTCAATGTTGCTCTAGTGTCTGGGTGGTAGACTGCTAGGTACACTAGGTTATGATCTAAGAATTCTATCTTGAGACTATGTTTGGGATGATAGAAGATGTTTATGATATGCACAATGGGTGGAAAAGTGTGGTAAAGGATCTAAGATAAGTCTAGGGCTAAGGTTGGAATAAACTATCTCAAGCAACACTCAACATCCAAATACCACTTTTAGGTGATTACATTTCCCCCTCTTTTATGCTATAAATAAAGCAAATCAAAATGACTAGTATAAAGGACAAGGAAG
Source organism: Torreya grandis (assembly GCA_037957365.1). Lineage (NCBI taxonomy): Eukaryota > Viridiplantae > Streptophyta > Pinopsida > Cupressales > Taxaceae > Torreya > Torreya grandis. The sequence goes on along the minus strand of JARHVA010004698.1, from coordinate 536,342 downwards.
CATACCCAGACTTACCTAGGAAGTGAAGCCCGTGTAGCTAAGTTTGAGTATATGAAGTTGGGTCTGCATATGTGAAACATGATCCAAAGTAATGACCTATAATGAAAATGCAAAAATCAATCCTTACTTAAGAGATTATTAAAAGTAAAAGATTATGTTGAATAAATTAATTGAGTAGAGCTTAGTAAAGGGAGAATAAAGGAACAAATACACCTCATTGGGTACATAAACTAATGCATGAACCTAGTGATATATGATATACGTGAGTGAAAATAGTGATCAAATCATTGAATATCTTGGATTAAGTTGATAACTTACTCAATCCTCATATGTATAGCTCAATAACTCAATTTGGTTTTGAGTCCATTACCCACCCCTGCTTGGTGGATCATGATCTATGAATATCTTGGATAAGAATCTAAGTGTGTCTAACCCTCTCATGTGGGTGGCTTAAGAACTCAAGTAGGCCATGACTCCATCATTACCCACCCATGTGAAGTAAATGCATTTGAAACTAAACTACACAAAGGGATGAAATTATCTATTTGGGTATATCTAACTATGTATGCTAGCTTTGCAACCACTTAAGTACATTAGGTGTCTCTGGGACACATGGGAACTCCAACCAATGGAGATGGAGTAAGGCATGAAACTAGTGGCAAACTCGAGTATGATATCAAGTGTATATAACATAAATAATGACGTGGATTTTTCCATTCCATCTGATTAATCTATGTGTAACTAAGTATATGGAAACTATGTGCCATGAATATTCACCCAATTCAATATCTAAGTATACTAAATTTGAATTGAGTATGTAATATTATATCTATGTAACTGAACTAAATTTGGAGAAATCCTTTCATGCATGATGTCCCCAAATCTAAGTAGATGGTATGAATATGAGCTAAAATGAGTGTATCTAAAAAGAATCTAAACATAACTATCAAACCTATGATTGTGCTTGTGAAAATCTATAATGTACTTGGTGTATTGGTATAGATGATTTAGACTTCCCTTAAGCTAGGTCTACTGAACAATAGTGCCCTCTTATGGAAAATATCTCCCTTTGGAGCTAGTGTCCTAATCTAGGTGTTAATGTCTATCTAGTTTGAAATCTAGGTGACTAAACTAGTTTTTTAGTCCCTACTTTTTATTGTGTCTGACCTATGTCTAACTTCTAAAATTAAGCTTGTATACTGAAAATAATATGTGAATAGCAATGTAGGAGCCTGATCTTTATGAGAAACCCATTTAAACTCCCCTTATTTTGAGGGGAATTGTGGAACCTATGTAATAACTATCCTCAAATAAATCAACTCTATAAAATGTGTTATACAAATAATATATATGATAACTATATGATATTCCAATACAATGTATAAACATAACATTAGAATGTAAAAGAATCTAAGCATAAGTAGGTAATGTAAGATGTATGTTGTAATATATCATTTCATAAAGGTGTCAAGATAGATATAATCAATGTGTATAACATCAAATTTGATTAGCTAGCTAGGGGGATGGGGCATGATGTCCATCATAAAAACTAAGTAAGAAAGGTATATGTATGAGGTCCCTCATGGTATTCAAAACTAGTGTGTGTAAAACATAAATACAAGTGTCATGGTGAAGATACATACATGAAATCATACATATAAAACACATGAAGTAAGTAGAATTAGGCTAAGGGGACACAATAAAAGAGACATGGGCACATGTCACTAAATATGATAATGAAGACATACAAGGACATGTTCAAATGTTCATATATGTAAGTAATAAGAAATTTGGATTAGATCATCATAGAAAGACATGTTCAAATGTTTTCATATATAATCAAGAGAGTAAACACAAGGGATGTGGACACATGTGCAAGGCATACAAACATAGAAGTGGCTTAGATCCAAAGAGAAATGGCATATTCAAAATCCCTCGAAATGGAATAAGTATAGGAAACACAATCAAGTCTAGACTAAGAAAGCTAGAAATAAAATTATGTATAAATGTGTCATATAAATATATGTAAATACAAAGATGTACATATGTTAAGTCTAACTAGTGATACTTGACAAAAAAATTGAGTAATGAGTAGAAATGATCAATATCAAGATAAATCAATGTGTAAAGTAGAATGTATAGTATGTAAGGATAGAACATGGTAGTAGAAACTGTGTAGGAGTTTCCCTCGAGTGGGTGGATGTATCAAATGAATAAACCTAGATCATTGTATATGCCCCTAGTGGGTAGATGATAGCAAGTTTGGATCAATGTAGTGGACGAAAGACCTATATATAATCTATAAATAATTGATAAGAACAAGTGAAGCATCTATGTATGATAAAAATAACTATACTAATATAGCTAGTAATATGTAAGATTTGGCAAGTGGTAGAAATGTAAACATAACGATACATACAATCTATAAATTTTGTGTTTTCTAAGTAATATTTGAATGTTTTTATATTCTAACATGTTATATTATTTTTTTGTTTTTCAGATATAAGCTATGTAAAATAAAAGGAAAATTAAATATGTACAAGGATCGAGAGAGAGAAGTAAGTATGTACAAGGTTAGGAACCATACTAACTAATTAGTCTCATGGGAGACTCAATATCACCATGGCCTATGTGAAAGTGTAACTATGGACCCATAATTTGTCATGCTATATAATATATGTTTGAAGATATATGTGTAGTGATGTTATGAAGCTATGGTACTAACTATGATGCCCTATGAATTTTAGGGGTCTTAGGAACCCATATGGTATAATAATAAGTTATAAGTGATTACATTCCCTATGATGAAAAACCCTAGAACCTAATAAAACTAATCTCTACATAAATTGAGTAGAGGAATGTCCCCTAAAATATGTGGCATATCTCTAACACATGAGTCTCTGTAGTTATGGTCTCAGTGGTAGAGTATGTGTAGATACCATAGGAGTAGACCTTATATGCACTAACGGCTCTACTAAACTCTATGATGTAGGCATAAGAGCTATACTCTTAGTTTTAACTAATAGTTATGCAATATCTGACAATGATGCTAGAACTAGAACTAGTGTTTATGCTATAATTATATCTAGTAACTATTTTTGAATTGCCTTTGTAATGGGTAGAGGATATGCATATGGGACACCATCAACCTTAACCACCTGATTAGCATGTATATACTTCAAGCATAGATGTATTGTAGATAGGATGGCTTAGAGCTACTACAACCATGACCTACCCAATAATATATCAAATACACCTGCACTAGGAATTATTAATAATTGAGTGGCTATGTGTGCTGGTCTAACTTGTAATGGAAGAATAATCTCCCTAATAGAACTTTGAACATGGCCATTGAAACCACTAATGATTGTATTTATGGGGAATATATCCCAACCTATGTAACCCAAGTGATATAAGAGTGTCATAGTGCACATGATTATGCTTGACCCATTGTCAACCATAATACTATAAATAGGATGGTGGTATATGTATACATATATGAAGAGCATATGTAAATATGTATCATCATCCAAAATCTCCTAATCCAAAAATGTGATAAGTGGTCTAGGTGACAATGTAGTGTGATACATGGCAATAATGTCATGCAATATATGTGTCTCCTCTATAACTATGTGATATAAATTTGGTGGTGGATGCACCTAGTATGTATAGCGAATTCATGATGTACCCTTTGCCTCATTGGATATATGCATTGGGAAAGGATCTAAAAATATATTCAATGCCTTATCTGATGTTTATTATTGTTTTGGTTCCATTATGGGTATGCCCACATCAATAATATTAGCATCAATGAGATCTTATATCTTGTGCTTTAAGCTAATGCATTTGTTTTTCATATGACCTGGTGGGATGTGATACTCATAGGATTCATTTAAATCATAGTTCTTTGAAAGATTTTGTGTTGTGTCAACCTCTTTAATGGGAGGGAGAGATATGACATTGTATTCCAAGAGATGTTCTAGAACTTGTGTTGGTGACTCTGGAAGATTGGTACAAACTTTTCATTGAGGAGTGGATAAAACCATTTTGGGAGATGGTTTGGAAGTTGTACAGACTATGGCCTTTGGATCACTTTTGTTCTAAGTGTCCCTTACCTTGTATAAAGGTTGTTTTGAACTCTTAATAGTTGATTCTCATCCATTTATGTAATTTATATTTCCCATTAATAATATCTTAACCTCTCTTTCCTTAACTTCATGGCATTAATTGGTAAATGTAGGAAACTTATTGAAAAAGATAGCTCCATGCAATTTTGGTAAGAGACTTTGTTTAAATATGTATTGAAGCTCTGTGTCTTTCATGGGGTTAGTAAATTTTTCTAATATTATCTTATATCATAAGACATAATCTATGATAGGCTCATTTGACTCTTGATTTAACTATGCCACTTGTGCATATGATATATTATGACTAATGTTGATAGAGAAGTGTGATAAAAACATGTCGTCTAAAGGATTAAATTTTATGATATATTGATATGCTAAATCATATAACCATTATAAGGCAAAATATTTGAAACTGCATAGTAATAACTTCATAAAAAGACAATTTTTAGACACATAATCTAAGCATGATGTATGAAAAACTCTGAGATGATGCTCTGGGTCACCCTTGCCATCATATAATGTAATCTTGGGTGCCATGAAATTGGATGGAAAGGGAGTTGCAACTATGTGATGCACCAAAGGTGTATGTAAGATAATGTTAAAATCCAAAGCATGTGATGGCCTATTGGCTCCATTGTCAAGATGTAAAACCATAGACTGTAGAGTATGAATCTCATGTATAAGGGATTATATATAACTAGTTGAGGAACTAGATACAGGTGCTGCAATTGTCATTGATGGTTGTTGATTAATAATCTTAGGTTGTGCTATTTGAATTAGTTGAGTTGGCCCCATTATAGTTGTAACAACATTATTAATTGGGGAAGTTGAAGATTGACTATTGTTTGTTTTTTTGAGTTCTTCTTCAATAATATTGATGAAATCATCTTGTATATCAGTATGTTTGGAGACAAAATATTGTAACTATTGTTTTCAAGTTTCATAAAATCTATTGTCAAATTATGCCATTGTAATTTGGAAGGCAGGAAAATAATTTTTAAATGTTTTGGGCCTTTTACGAATATTAATGTAAGGAAGATTGAAAAAATTAAATATTTTATCAAATCTAATTTTTTGGAATTAAAATTTGAGTATATATAAAAATAGGATACAAATCCTAAGTGTGTCTATGGTTAAGTTCTTTTGAATCTAGGGTCTATTTGTAACAATTTAACTTATATTCAAATAAATTGAAACCCTAATGTGGAATTCAACTTAATTAGTTATGTTGTCTAAGAAATTAGAAAATCAAAAGTATGTATCCCTAATTTATTGCACAAAAATTTGGATTAATGTAAACTGGGGGTTGAAGCAATATTCAAAGTAAGATGGGTTCACCAAATGATTTAACCTTTTAAGGTTTTATAGGTGTAAATCTTAAGTTAAATTAAAGGGATAAATTGTATAAATCATTTAAATAATATGCAATAATTAACCACTAATATGTTATAGATTTTGACTTCTTTAGACTTTCTAAAAATAACAATAAATATGCATAAATAGAGACTTATCTAGAAAGTGACTATCATGAAAGATCTGTGTTCTAAAAGCTGGGTTTTAGATAGGTCTAATTACTCACTAGATTATAGCTCCCCACTTGCATAGTAGTGTCATACTAATTTAGTGTCTTCAAAATGGTGCTAATATCCTCTTTACAAGACTATTCCTATTTTCTATGAGCACTTATACCTATGTTTCTGGGTTCTATTCCTACATGCATGAAATCTAGAACTCTTTATTATTCATGGAAAATATAATTTAGTGTGTGAAACCTTAATCCTCCTTGTAAGTATGGCATGAGTTAAAAATATGTGTTCATTAGTATGATAGGTTAGACATCATCAACACCCCATTGTGAAGAGAGTTTCCTACATACCAATACTCTAAGGAGGGATCAATCTTGGTGTACTTATCCCACCTAGTGATTGGTGTAAGTGCAAGTGAATTCTATAATGAGAGTGGTCTTGAATGCCTTCATCATGATTAAGATTGATAATCTTTGAAATTTTGGCTTAGGGATATTGTAGATGGTAGTGTGCAAAAGTGGGGAAGAATAGGTATCAAATACCTTAACTTTTCTCAACTTATTTCTTGTTTGGATAGTCTTTTTCATTTATTTTCCATCTAGTCTATAAAGATCAAATAGTCTTATATTTATAGAGATATGTAGCCTGTGTAGATAATAAAATGTACTTAGGATCAATTTAGGAGGGGCACATGTTTAAAAATGTATCTATTGGAGATATTTAGGACAAGAGACAATAGCAACAAGTTGGGGGCACTATCGCCATGTGGTTTTAGTGTCCTTGATGTGGTGTTAGTGTACAACAAGCAAATTTTTGGGCACACTAGGTTGGGATTTGGGAATGTTGTCTTGGGAATATGTTTGGGCTAACAAAAGATGTTTGTATTCTGCATAATGGCTAGAAAAGTGTGGTAAAGGATATAGGATAGGTCTAGGCCTAAGTTAGTAATAATCTATCTCAAGAAACATTCTTAGCATCTAAATACCACTTTTAGGTGATTATAGATGCAAGTAAGGGTCATAAAGTAATCACATGTCACAATGAGTATGTATGACAACCTATTTCATAGATGTGGGTTTAAAACATTTTTTAGCGAGGGTGAGAATAAATTTTGAAAGGTCTATGATGGAAATTATTTGGTTTTACAAGTGAAATTTTGATTGGTTATAATCTCCTTGAGAAAGGTCAAATTATGATATGCAACCTTAAGAAATGATATTTTATATCCTATAGATGGAAACAATATAGATTTATCTAGTAATTCAACATTTTCATTGTGGATTAGATTCATCTAATTATTTGAGAGGGTGTTCCCATCTTGAAATTAATTGTTTCTAGAATGAGATGTATTTCAATTAGAATAAACCAAAAATATTCACACATTCAAGTATGTCTTTGTACTTCACTTTTATATGATAAAGATCTTGAATAATGGATTGGATATATTACTCATGTTATTTATTTTTCCATATAGAGTTCATCAATACCAATAGAGATTCACATTCAAGGTGTTTATATAGGCAATTATGAATATTAAATGTAGAAAGTAATCAAGCCAACATGCACATCAATATTTGAACATGCAAAGGGAGGAAAAATGTAAATGGCGGAGGAAGTTATCAACTCCTTAATAATTTCATTAAAGAATATTTAACACCTAAGTTTCATTTTAAAATTTAAATAGATTATTCGAAGCTATTATCCATTCATTTTATAATGGAACTAGGTATCTACATGTAAGTCTTGGCTTAGTGGAATAATATTATTTTGATAGCCATGAGTTGTATAATGGAATTAGGTATCTAAATGAAGGTCTCAATTTAATGGAATAAAAGCATACTTGATTATATATATGAATGAGTTGGGGTTTGTGAATGAGTTTGGGTTTGTACATTTATGAAAAATGGGGAAAACATACTTCACTAAATATATTATTGAGATTCTTTTTCATAGAATGCAATGATAGTAGTATATTTTTATGAGACATATTTACAATCACCCATGTAATTATATTCAATGGCAGATGTAAGATACCTCTAGAATGATTGAAAGATATTTTCACTATTATGAATATAATGGATGATATGTATTTTTTAGCATATCTATGTCTATCTATAATATTTATATTCAAAATTAATTAAATATACTTCAATAGGATGGATAACGCATATTTGAAAGAAAACCTATAACTCTATTGGATGAGGGATGTGCCTGAAATGAATGGAATATGATGTCAAAATTATTTTATAGTATATATAAACATAATATTAAAAATGAATTAAACCTAAGGTTGTTTAAAGAGTGGGTGGTCACCCACTCTAATATAAAATGTTTAGAGTGGGCAATAAGAAGGTGAATTGTTTGATAAAATATATGAATGAGATGTGGTCTCATGGAATCAAATGATTATATAATATATTTTTTGTGTCATATTTACACTTATTTTCAATATGTAAACATGTATAATTGACCTTATTTCTTGGAATACAATGTTTCCATGATACATTTTCATTTTTTTTCATGAAACCATACAACTATATTGAATGATGGATGTAAGAAAATTCAATAGGATGTAGAGAAAATGTATGAATGAGATATGGTCTCATGTAATTCAATGCAATGCTTGTTGGATATAATTTTATGTTCTATTTTCAAGATAACATGCAATTTTAGTGCATTATGGATGTAAATAGATAAATCTAAGCTTCAACCTAAACTATAGATAGTTGAAAACCACCCACTCTAAAATGTGGATGATTTCATAATATATTTTAGTATTTATTTTTAAGCAATGATGAAACTTTAGTGGGTGATGGATGTTAATGCATCAATAGGAAGACTGGATCTTATATAAATTATGCCAACAATGGTTCAAATTAAGTGTGGGTGTTTTCCCACTCTAATAACTATCTCAAGTTAAATTCATTTTAAATTTGAAACTTAGGTATACAATAAAATAGACTCAACAATGCATGTGAACAATTATTGGCATAGTGAAAATTGATGTCAATTTTTTTAGAGTGGGTGGATGCCCACTTTAAATGTGAACCATTATAGGTATAGTGAAAAATGTGTTTCAATCGTAGTGACTGACTCTAATAAATTTCATGGGTTATATTCATTTCTAGTGTTAATATTAAGTATAATAATAAATAAAGTCAATGATAAATATGAACCATTATAGTCAATGTGAAAATAAGTGTCATTATATTTAGAGTGGGAAGTTAACCACTCTAATTGTGAACCATTGTAAGCATAGTAAAATTAAGTGCAAATAAAAGTGGATGATGAATAAAAACTATTAAATAGGATGATTTACATGTATTCTCACTATGACTTCAATGGTTCCCATTTAGAGTGGTGGTCATCCACTTTAAGAAATTTTGTAGGTTGGATTTATTTTGAATGTGAAACTTTAGACTGCCAATAAATAAATTGAATAATACATCTTAACCATTGTAGGCAAAATGTAAGTAAGTTTCAATATATTTAGAGAGGTAATTGGCCACCCTAAATTTGAACCATTTAAGGCATAGTGAAAATAAGTGTCAATCATAGTGGATGATCGATGCAAATTTTCAATAAGATGATCGACACTTAGTAGAACTATGCCTACAATGGTTCACATTTATAGTGGGTGGCCACCAACTCTAATAAATTTCATAGGTTGGATTAATTTTTAATTTGAAGCTTAGGTATACCGATAAATAAATTCAAAAATACATGTGAACCATTGTAGGCATAGAAAAAATAAGTGTCAATCTATTTAAATTGGGTGACCACTAACTCTAAATGTGAACTATTTCAAGGATACTGAAAATAAATGTTAATTTTAGTGTATGATGGATGCAAATATTTTAATAAGATGATTAGAACATATTTTCACTATGTGTGAAAATTTTCACATTTAGAGTGAGCAATTTCCCACTCTATGATCTTTCACATGATAGATTTATTTTAAATGTGAAATTTAGGTCTACTAGTAAATAAATTCAACATTACATATGAAAAATTACAAGTATAGTGTAAATAAGTGTTAATATTAGTGGATGATGGATGTGAATGGTTTAATCAATATATTGGAACTTTTTTTCATTATACTTATAATGTTTCACATTTAGAGTGGATGGTTATGATCAAATATAGTAACATGAACAAACATTTCAACAAAAGGTAAAGAAAACCCGATGTGTGATGGATCAAAAATTACTTAACATGCATTTAAAAGGGACATACTTAATTTAAATGAAATAAATATTAAAATTATCATTCCTGTACATTTTTTTGAAATGCTAAAAACTAAAACTAAATACTAAAAAACCTCATGTCTTACTATAAATATTTTATGATTATAGAGAACCTCAAAATTGTACACTTGGAAAAATCAGACCTTGGTTGTTCCTCTCAGTTATTTACCTTTTCCACTTATGCAAGTCTCACATCTTATCTATTTTTGTGCCTTTTGGCCTATATATCTTAGTTTGACGAATTTTATGTTGATGATCCAGGTCTTCTATCTTACTTAGAATGCTTAAAATGTACTTATCTTCCATTTTTACAAGTTTAGAACCTATGACTACTCTCTTGATCATTGGACACTAACATCCAATACATATGATATTGTCGATGTTATTGTCTTATCCTGATACAAGTGTCTAGTGCCTTAAAGTCATATAATTTAGAAATGAAACATATCCTAATGGTTGACCTATGTGATTTAATGCAAGTTGTTACTCCAAAGGGTCTGATATAAATATAAGATCAAACCTCATTAATTCCTCACTTATAAAATATGAAATATACCAAGACAAAATTTCAAAATCACTTTATGAACTTAATGCCAAGTCACATTGAAGATGGAAATATAGGGTTCTACCATTTCACAAGTATTGATTATCCATGACTAGATTTGAATGCACCAGAATGAAGGTGAAGCCAAACCTAGAAGCATATATGTGGTTGGATCCTATTTTAGTAGATATTTTATACAAGACACTAGCATTTAAACTAGATAGTAGCATTGATACAACTATCTTAGGCTAACATTACAATCTAGAGAGCTAGAGGTATCAAATCTAGAATCTGATGATTATTTTAGAATCTCTTTCCTACCTACTTTTAGCCTATTTTAGATTTGGAAATACATTATCATTAGAACAAGCTAAGTACTTAACTTATTTATAATTTAGATATTTATCATATTTCTACTTTCTATATTTAGATTATCTTAGCATAATAAATTAAGTGTATCATTATGTGTGAGCTTAGCATATAATTGGCATGTTATAGATATGATTATCACCCTTGTGCCATTTCATTTATATATACCCATTTAATAATCAAGATAACCCTAATATAGATCCATTTTAGGGTTAGAAATTTGGTGAAATTGATCTATGTGAATGCAAAAAAAATTGAATCCTAGTGTTTTAATTGATCTAGAGTTTTAGATTTTTATACATTTTAATTTCCTAATTTCATTATTTTGCATATAAACTAGGCATAGCCCTATATTGGCATGTGTGATTATCAAAAATATTGAGCTTCCCTCCACCCATCCAAGATGTCTTAAACTAATTATGGATCTCATAACTTTGATCATGATGGTACCCATTTTAACAATGAAAAAAAGTTGATAGGGTTATCATAAAAGAAGATTCTGATAATGAAAACCCTAAAACAAATGAAAATGAGGAAATAGAACATGATAAATTACATTTAGTTACATTATCTATAAATATATTGATGATATCTAAAAAAAATACTTGATGCCAAACATTCCAAAACTATAGTGAAAACATCCCTCCCCTTGAACACATTGCAACTAAATACATCGATTTGGGGTAGGGATTATGTGTTTAAACCTTTGTTCTTTGGAACTACTATTAATGCATGTATTATGTAAATACCCATTATTTCAACATAAATATAGGTTTCAATGCCTATTACTACTCAAAACATGTTTTCATCCCCTTTGGTAACAACTCAACTTGTTAGTCTAAATCCCACTGGACCTACTATTCAACCATTCCTTGAAGTTATTAAAAAATTGGAGGACAAGGTTAAAAACATTGAACACAATGCTTTAAAATACCCTCATGCTATAGATTCAAAAGATGTTTTTCATAACCCTCTTGCACTTGAGATCTCTTTGTACCCTTTACCAACTAGATTTGTTACACCTAAGTTCACATTTTATGATGGCAAGGGTGATCTTGAATAACATATTCAAACCTTTTATGTGGCATGACTTGAATATACCTTGAATGATAAATTTTTTACCAAATTATTTCTAAGAATCCTCAAGGATTATGTTTTGAGGTAATTTTATGATTTACCTCTACAATATGTAAAATCATTCAATCCTCTTATAAACTAGTTTTTATCGCATTTTTACTTTAGTATTTCTAAAAAGGTTTTATATGCTCAAATTGAAAAAATAAAACAAGGAACCAATGAACCTATGAATGAATATGTCTTAAGATATAAGACAATGCTAGCCAAATTGACCAATCTTATGGCAAACAAAGAGTTTCAAGATATATTCAAGTAGAGTTTTCTTATTCCCTTACATGAGTCCATTATTATTGAGAAGTTGAAATATTTCAATGACTTATGCCATGTTGTATTGGACTGTGAAATAAAGATTATGTCATTGAATAAGCTCAAGTATGTACCAAACACACTAGCTACATCTACATCTAGTAAAAAAGTCATGATTAAACAAAATTAAAAGGTAAAACCACCTAAGCATAAAAAGGAAACACCCACCATAGTTAGCACAATTTCAAAATAGCCTAATTGACCTATCTTATCCAATGCACCAAGGATATAGTTCTCTTGTTTACTAAATACCCCAGTTTCATTACTCCTATGGTTACTAGAGTCTTAGATTATATCTCTCCCTCATCTTATTGAGGTTGATATGAGTTAGCCTCTACCCAAAAGATATGATAAAAATGATTATTATGATTATCATTAGGGACTAAGACATTATACAAGTATATGATTTACCTTGAAGCACAAAATACAAGATCTTATTGATGACCATAAACTTATATTTGAGGATCCTCTAAAAAAATCAAGTTCACAACACAGTGATCACCATAAATAGAAACTATTTAACAATCATTTGAAAGACCATTCTAATATGGAACTATAATTTCAAATGGCATATAATGCACATACTCCTTCATCACATTATGGGCACACACTAGAGGGGGTTATTGGTAATTACACATGACATATACCTCTTATGGTTCAGAGACCCTCTACCACTTTTAATGATAGTGAAATTAGATATGATGAACATACATTGATAAACAGCACATACATAATGTGTACACAATAGGAAAAATAAGAATACTTATCTTTTATAAGAGAAGTATACTTCAAAGTGATAAAAGTATGACAACTTAAATATTACTCTTAATATTGATGGGGTGTATTTCCACCATATCAGGTTTGATCCAAAAAGTAGGATACAGCTTGTGGGAAAACATTTCTTACATGATTGGGACATACTATAAATGAACTAATATATTCTCCCTTAGATCCCAAATATCAAGGATAGATTCATTTACCTATTTCTAGTGGTTTACATGTCAAAGCTTCAACTATATAGATATCACCAAATGAACCATATTTAAAATTAAACTTTGGAAAAACATGGCTAGTTGAGTGGAACACTAAGTTAGACACTACAAAAATGTATTTAAAATTTCCTCATATGGGAAAATAGATTCACATACATCATGATGGACACAATTATTCACCTGTACCATTGGATTTAGGAAAGCCATTACACAAAAACTTTTAAATGTTGGTACTAAATAGATATAACATAGATTAAATACTTTATAGGTATACCTTCACCTTTTGAGGATGAGGACTTACTTGATTAAACATATATAAAAAATTATAAAAATATAGAAAAAATAAAAAAACATACTAAACTCCAAAAATACTTTTGGCACCTACATATTTTTTTGTCTCCTTGGCATCCATGTATTACTTATATATTGATGGACCACATGCTCAGTTACTCCTATATACACATATGTGTCACACTACTACTTGAGTGTGATACACACATACACAAATATAAGATACATTCCTATTTTAGATGTTGGGATTCCCTCTACTCATGTCATTTAGACATTAGTGACATCCACTTATTTGATCTTGATAAACACATGTTATATCATTCAATGATCACTCTACATTATCATGTTTAAGCTTATGTATGTAATTATGCATGCATATAATCCATAATTATGTATTACATAGGGTATTTGATATGTTATAAACTTGACATCTTTTCCTAACACATTTGATCGATGGGTCACTATGACATGTTTATGTTGGTTGCTTATGCTTTATTTTATGCACTTCCTTGAGATTTTTGTATTATTTTTTCACACATTTGAATATGGTCCTTTACTTGTGGCCCCCATGCCTATATATGCTTTCATTCATATTTCAATATGTCATTGTTTATTGTATGGACATTTGAATGTCATTATTTCCTGTATGGACATTTGAATAAGTCATGTCCCTTCGATTGTGTGGCATTTTAACATGCCCTTTATTTTTCGTCTCCTTAGACCATTACCTTTTGGATTGCTTATTGAGTGCTCTTGTGTGTGTACTTGTTTGCTTTTTGAGTTTGTACAAATACTATCTTGATGTTTCCATGATATTTATCATAAATATTATGCCTTCATGTGATCGCATTGGCTATATGTGCTTTATTGATACATTTACCTAAACATATTCCTTCTATATGCTACATGGTTACATTCACATATTATACATTTGTATTATCCTTTTGAGGTGAGGTAACTACCATTTCCTATCTTTCCCTCACCTCAAAGGGGGTCATATTAATGGGGGAATGCCAAATAGACATGTTTTCCACACTTGGAATAATTTATAGATTATAGTGGGGGAATGATTTAGAAGCATGTTTTCCACACTCATTTAATATGTGGTATTTATATCAATTTCCAAATTATAGTCAGGGCACGCTTTGGAATCATGTTCTCCACACTCCTTCAACATGTATTAATTATATTAGTTTTTAAATTTATTAGAGTCATGTCATTTGGGATTAAGTTCCATATAGTCATAGTTATCAGATTCAGTGGGGGCATGTTATATGGGAATGGATTCCACACATTCATAGTTTTTAGATTTAGTGGGGGCATGCTTTGGAAGCATGTTTTCCACACATATTCAGTATTGAACATCTCCAGTTTATAGTATGGGAATTTTTTGGAAACATGTCCTCCACATTGATACTTATATCAATTTTCATATTTGTACATATATAATGGGGGCATGCTTTGGAAGTATATCCTCCACACTTAGACAATTATCTAAATTGGCCAAAGCACATAGTTATATGATTAATATTCATAGTTATGGTAGAATTATATAAATTGGTACTATTTTTATACACACTTTCAACATGATACATATATAATTTCATATGTTATGAAAAATATGCCTAATATTGAAAATTCCAAAACTCTTTTAAGGACTGTTACCATATCATAAACATTTTTATACTGATACCCCACAGAGTTTTAAGGACTTTAATTGAGCCAATTAACTATATTAGTTGTTTAACATTTTTGGTATGGTTTAGATGATCAAATAAATCAATATTTTCAATTTTTTAGATTGGACTTGATCATCCAGCCTCACTAGGTTATATGTATCATTAGATTGCATGGCTGGACTAATCTCAACTACCAAGAGGTAACACACATTTACTCCAAAGTTGGGGGTATGTTACTTCCACTATATATCTATATATGTCCTTGGATATATTAAATTTAAATGTTTATCTATATTTATCATAATCTCAATTTTAGATCCTTACAATGATACATCTTTCTCAAAATAACTTGCCAATAGGTAGGTAATCACATCAACACATAGATGTACCCCCAAACCTTTCTCTTTCAATTTAGATATATTTCAAGTACTTTCAACATAGATTGTATGCACTAATTTTATACTATAACATATTCTTGGTTACACTTCACTCACCAGTGAAGCACTCAAGTTGGGCACACATAAAGACAAGGTATGCACACACACCTAATTATGCATTCCTTTCCTTTAAAATAGTAATTTCATTAATAGATTAAAGTGGGGTAAATGTAGATTATATTTTATAATTATATATAACCTTCATATTTCGCATTTGGAAAACTCAGACCTTGGATATTTCTCTTAGTTTTTACCTTTCCCACTTAGACAAGTCTCACATTTACTCTATATTTTTCCCCTTGGCCTAAATATCTTAGTCTTATGAGTTTTATGTTGATGACTCAGGTCTTTTATCTTGTTCATAATGTTTAAAATGTACTTATCTTCCATTTCTAAAAGTTCAAACATGTGTTGGCTCTCCTGATCCTTGGACACTAACATCTAGGAAAAATAGTAGCGTTGATGTTATTATTATATCCTAATGCAAGTGTCCAGTTCCCTAAATTCATCAAATTTAAAAATGAAACATATCCTAATAGTGGCTTAATTTCTTTAATGTGATTTCTTACTCCAAAGGGATTGATATAAATATAAAATCAACCCTCATTCATTTCTCAACTAGAAAAGACCAAAGAGACCAAGGCAACTTATCAAAATTCCTCTATCAAGCATTCAATTGATGAAAGATTCCATATTCTCCATACCAATCATACATAAAACATATGTAAAGGTTTTAATAAATAAAGGATAAGTCCAAGATCCAAATTTTTTAAGTTATAAGTTAGATCAATATTGTATTTGCTTTGTATATATTCTATGGTTCACACATAAGACAACACATAGGGGTGAACTACATTAGTCTAAGGCCCTCTTTGGAGTATTGGCTATTTAGGTAGTGTATTTTTATAGTAGGTTCATTGGGGTTATCTCAAAAACTTATTCCCTCTAACCCATTTTCCTAATGTCCCATTAAAGATGAAAGTCTAGGGTTTTACCATTTCACAAGAAGCGAATGTCTATGACCCATATATGAATACACCAAACTAAAGGAGAATCAAAACCTGAAAGCATATAGGTGATTATATATTTTTTTAGTATATATTATGTATAATGAACTAAAATTAAACCTATACAATAGTGTGATGCAACTATCCCAAGCTAACATTATTGTCCAAAAAGCCAAAGGTGTCAAATCTAGAATCTAAAAATTATTCTAAAATATATTTCCTAATTTATTTTAGCATGTTATAGATCCATAAATTTATTAGCATCAGATCAAGCTAAGTACTTTACTTCTTTGTCATTTATATATTTAGCATATTTATACTTTCCATATTTATACTATCTCACATAATAAATTCAATGTATGCTTATATCTAGGTTTAGCATCTAATTGACTTGTTATATATATGATTATCACCCTTGTGTCATTTAATTTATATATACCCATTTAATAATCTATATAACCCAAATATATATCCATTTTAGGGTTAAACGCTTACTAGGTTCACATTTAAAGTGGGTGGTCACCCTATCTAAACATATTAACACTTATGTGCACTATGCCTATAATGGTTAACATGCATTTTTGAATTTATTTTTTGGTAGATATAAGCTTAAATTTTAAACTAAATCCAACCCATGAAATTGAACTGATGTATACATAATGCAAATAAGATTTAATTTCTCTATTTAACCATTTTCATCCATCATCCACTACAACTGACACTTATTTTCACTATGCCTACAATGGTTCACATTTTGAATGGGTGGCCAACCACTTGAAACATATTGATACTTATTTTCAATATGCATGAAATGGTTGAAATTTATTTTTGAATTTATTTATTGGTATAACTAAGCCTAACATTTAAAATGAATCCAACCTATGAAAGTTTTTAGAGTGGGTGGATACCCACTCTAAATGTGAACCATTATAGGCATAGTGAAAATAAGTTTCAATATTCTATTAATGAATATACATCCATGATCCACTATTATTTAAATTTATTTTTACTATTATTACAATGGTTCACATTTATATTGGGTAGTTTCCCACTTTAAATACATTAATACTTATTTTCACTATGCTTGAAATGGTTTACATGTATTGTTGAATTTTTATCTTGGTAAACCTAAGCTTCACATTCAAAATGAATCCAACATGTGATAGTTATTAGAGTGGGTGGATTCCCTCTCTAAATTTTACCCATTGTATTCAAATAAAAATAAGTGTTAATCATATTATTTAAACATTTACATCCCTCATCCACTACAATTGAAATGTTTTTCACTATATCTATTTTTTACATTTATAATGCAAAATTGCTCACTCTAAATAAATTTACACTTATATATACTATGGATACAATGATTCAAATATACTATTGAATTTTTTTTTAAAAGAATTAATATTCACATTTAAAATTAATCCAACTTGTGAAATTTCATAAAGTGCATGACCACCCACTTTAACAGTGAATCATTGTAGGCATAGTAAAAATAATCATCATTTTTTCTATTTAATCATTTACATCCCTCATCCACTACATATAAATTCATGATTATAAATTTAAAAATATATATATCCTAAAATCAATTCATTCCATGAGACTACATCTCATTCATACATTTTATTAGTCAATTCATGTGGATATCGTATGCTTAAAAAATTTCCATGTGTTTGGTTAGATAACTAGTGCATCTTTTGTATGCTTATATATTTTATAGTGGGTGTCCATCACTAAAAATAAGTTTGAATAAAGTTTAAACCTACCATAAATAAGTTCAACCATTCATGTGATCTGATGTAGGTTTAAGTAATTTTGAATATGAATTTTAGATCTACTAATAAAGAAGTTCAATAATACATGTTATCCATTAGAGGCATAGTGAAAATAAGGTAAATTTTCCTATTGAAGAAATTTCATCCCTCATCAACTACAACTATATGGTTTATTTAAAATAAAATAAGAGAAAATATCCTACTTAGATCTACATGTAAACAAAAACAACCATAAATTTTTATGAAAAAATCATATCAATGTTGTATGCTTCAACAATTTACACATGTTTGATTTGATAATTAATTTTCTTTTTTATTCTTCTATATTTAGAGTGACTATGTTCCCACTCTATCTAGATAGATTGAAATTTGTATTCACTATGTCTGTAATGGATCACATATATTTTTGAATTTATTTTTTGATAGACTTAAGCTTCACATTCAAACTGGATCCAACCTATGAATGTTCTGAGAATAGGTACCATTCACTCTAAATGTGAACTATTACAGTCATTATGTAATAAGTGTCAATCATCCTATTAAATAATTTACATCCCTCATATATTATAATTTTATATTTTTAAGTTCTCATAAAATGTATGAATTTACCCAATAAATTATCAATCTATTTATAGTGTGTGGTCTTTCAATCTAAATATGAATTTCTTGACTAATTGTATGCAAATAGTGGAACCATATAAAATATACAAATGATATGTAGTTTCATGGAATGTAATTATTTCAAGATGAAAGCTGTAATTTTATTCAACTTTCATTTTAGAATGTAATGATTGGAGGATACCTTTTTGTGTTCTATTTTGAGGCAGCAACACAATCATAATGGATAAATAATGTGAATAATTAAATGGGATAATTAACATTCTTTTGAGCTATGCCTACATTGGATCATATTATGTAATGTTGAAATTATATATATATATATATATATATATATATATATATATATATATATAAGTTTTATATCCTTAAAATATTTAGAGTGGGTAGCCACCCACTCTAAAATTTGGAAACATGCAACAACTATATGAATTGTCTAACTTAATGTATTCACAATGTAAGTATAAAACATTCATGTGATTTGTTCAACAAAATTTTGAATGAGATGTAGTCTCATGTGTAAGATATCATTTTGTGTATTGTATTTAAGGATGCATTTAACCATGTGTATGATAGATGTAAGATACTTAAATATAAATATTGACACTTATTTGTTATATGAAAGGGACCATCATTTACAAAAGATAACAAAAATCAAGAAGGATCATTTTCAAAATGGGTATCTACCAATTTTTAACCTAAAAATAATTATTTTATAAAATTATTATGACAAATATTACTTTTGGAATGAGCATCCACCCTATCTTAATTGACATAAGAATGTGGAAAATGTTTTTTTGTCTAATTAATTGCTATTGGAGATTTTTCCCCCTATTTAATTTTTATTAGAATTAAATTAACAAAGCATTGTAAAAAAATGTTAAAATAGAATTTTATAATTAAGCTAAACAAAAATGATTGAAATTTTAAATATATTGTATATTATATTTATAACATTGCACAATAAAATGAGATTTGAAATTAATCAAACGTAAAAAAAAAGAAAAAAAATAATTTAAGTTTTAAATATTTGCATAATAAATATATCATATATATGTTTTGAATTATGTTATTTATACACACACACACACACACACATGATGCAGGTATTATGAAAATATTTAAAACTTAAATTATTTTTTTCTTTTTATGTCAAATATAATTAAAGGATAAGTAAAAAAATAAAAATTAAATGTTTGTTCTTTGTGGATAGAGTATTAGATAAACATTTTTTTAAATTCTTTTTATAGTGTTAACAAGGTAGGGGAAAAAAATTAGATTTTGTATATTAGGTTAATTAAGTGATAAACACACACATAAAATCAAATATTAGCTATTTCTTTTTGTAGTGTTTCAAATGTGGGGAAAAAATTTAAAAATTAAATCAAAAATAGTATTAGGAAAAAATAGTGAAAAACATAGAGCTTTAATTACAAAAAATAAAACACTTGAGAATTTTAGAGAGGTTTTATTGTAGAAAGTAAAACATTTGAGAATTCTAAGAAAAAATGGTAGTAAGTATAAGGAAGAAATACAAATTGATAAAATCTTCGTCAAAATATCTTTATAAATAGTAAAATTACTCATCTATATAGTGAAATATTTCAATTAAAATGCAACAAAAAATATTTCAAACACATAAAAATTAACAAAAACAAGACATTGTTATAGAGTGCATTTATTCATCAATAGATTGAAATATTTGAGTAAAATTAGAACACATTGTTATAAATAAAACCTATACTAGAAAAAATAAAAATAAAATATTGATAACTTATTTGTAGGCATATTCTACCACTTCATGCCTTTAAAAAAAAATATATCTTTATTCAGAGTCATATCCATAGAAATAGTCATAAACATTGAAAATATTGTTTATCAATGTTGTTTTTATTTTTCACCTAGCGTGGGTATTGTTACACCTCTTAATATTTATTGATTATTACAAATGAGTGTCATATTCCTTTTTCATGCAAGTAGATATGGTATAGTTATCCATTGACAATGAATTCTTACATTTTTTTCTTGAAAATAGTGATATTGATTCCTCTTTGTGAAAAATCCATGTACTTCTTCATTATTTTAGCTAACTGAAAAAGTGAAAGTGGATTGAAATTTGTTTTCTCATTAGTTTCTTCACTTTTATTTTTTTAGAAAATAAATAAGTGAAAAACTCAATAGATTTGATTGAAAAAAATAATAATATATTGTATGATAAAGATTTGTCATTCAATTCTTAACATGACATTTTCAAAATTTTAAAATACTATATTTAAATTTGTTGCTTGATTCAAAATGATACATTTTAAAAATAAAAAATGTCACATAAATATTTACTGATCACATTAAGATTAATTATTCAACATATCAATGTGATATTTTTAAATTTTAAAAATATCAAATTTTGATTTATCAGTTGTGTTGAAATTTGATATGTATTTAAAGCATGACATTTTTAAACATTGAATATGCCACATCGAGTCATGTTTGAAATTAAATTAAAATTTAATGATGTTTTATAGATTATTATTGAAATAAAATATTATAAGCATTTATCATTATGATATTAATTGTTTACTATTAAATTACCAATTTTTATAGTTTCAAATGACTGAAACATAGCTTTTTAGAATAAATAAACATAAATTAGTCATAATTAACTACTATTATTAAAAACATATATTTTAATAAAATATTTTAGTATAATTTATATTAAAATATAAAATGTAAATTATTGTTTAAAGATTAGATTGTAAATTTTTTCAAATATAGAGTGTAGACTATTATTGTAAACTTATATTATTAAGCTTATTTATAGTATTACACGTAGATTATTATTATAAGTTTAAATTATAAACTTTATTAAAATAATGAATTTAAACTATTATAACTTCAAATGATTAAAATTTGATAAAATTTTATTTTATAAGCTTTTACTAAAATATAATAGTGAATTGACATTAACGTATTAAATGTTATGTATTTATATTACATGCAATAATTTCAAGTAAAATATTATTACAAAATTAAAAATATTATAAGACTAATTTTTAATATTTAATATAAATTAATAATTTATTTTAAAAAATAAAACTTAATACAAGTTTTTAGTATAAATTTTATTAAAATATTAATTGTAAATATTAAAAATACATTTAAAACTTTGTTATATTATATTGAATGTAATAATAAATTAAAAATAATTAAATTCTCAAGTATTAGTTTCATAATAGAATTTTTGTTATTTTTTAAAAACTTATTGCAATATCAAATGTAAACTACTATTATAACATTATCTTATAATATTTGATTATAATCTACTATTACAATGTTGTATCTTTGATCATAATATGTTAACTGTGATAATAATTTAGTTATAATTAATGTTCATGATAATATTATCAACATAATAATAAATTATTTTTTAAAAACTTAGTACAATATCAAATGTAAACTACTATTATAATATTATATTATAATACTTGATTATAATCTACTATTAAAATGTTGTATCTTTGATCATAATATGTTAAATATAATAATAATTTAATCACAATTAATGTTCATTATAATATTATCAACATAATAATAAATTAGACATAAATATATATCAAATATAAAGTTTAGATATATTGAAAATTAACTTCATACATACATGTGATCCATTTTAGGCATAATTCAAATAAGTGTGAATTAACCTATTCAATTATTTTCATCCCTCATCCAATGTAACCACATTGCTGGGTCCAAATATAACACAATAAGATATCCTGATATCAATGAATTCCATGAGCAAATAACTCATGTATTCACATGTATGTTGTATGCAAACACATTTTCATATATTTATTTTAGAGTGGGTAGACATCCAATATAAAAACTACCATAGGATTAAGTCATTTTGAATATGAAGTTTATGTCAAATAAAACAATATTTCTATTACATGCATAGTGAAAATATATCTCAATTTTCATACTTAATTATTTAGAACAATAAATTCATGTGCATGTTGAATTCTTACACATTTTTATACATTTAGTTTATAGTGGGTTGCCACCAACTCTAAACAATTAGAGTGTGGTGCCACTATTAGTGTTGAGTCCATGTTATAGATACATTGAATACACAATTCAAGTGATTACATGAACCAAGTAGGTGCCTACCACAAATTATGTAAAATAAAAATGAAACAAAAATGTGAAAATATTGCACAAGACAAGATATGAGCCAAAATCCAAACTTCCATTAATAAATCTCACAAATGTGAGAAGTAAAAATAAGAGAGTGTTGAGTAACTCTTCCATAAAAGGTGGTAAAAAAAACCCCTAAATTATAATAGTAACTCCTCTACAAATTTTGACAAACAAATCCAAGGATAGAGGAATAAATCCCATACCCAAAATAGCCATTCAAGCGAGTTAATTCCTATTCATATGGTCAACCTGTAAACCTAGGCAAGCTTCACCATGAAATTAGGAAAACTCCAAATGAGGGGAAAAGGCCCATAATAAATAAATATGTAAAAATAATAAACCCCTAATCTAACACCTCTTAGTTACATTCCAATGTATCTCATGGGCTTCCTTCATGAATTTGGAGACTAAGCCCATTGCATATGATATGTTAGGTCCAGTATAAGTCAAGTAGATAAGTCTACCCAAAAGTTTTTGATACAAGGTAACATCAACCATAGGTGAATTAAAAATATGCATTAATCTTAAATATATATATAAAGGTAGTTGAATTTTTCTTAAAATTATCCACGTGAAATTGGGCAAGTAGATTGAGATCATATTTAGGATGTAAAAGAGTGATCACTGAGTTAGATTGATAAATTTGAATCCTAAGGAAGTAGTGTAACAAGCCCAAGTCTATCATATAAAATATATCTTGAAGATCCCTTTTCACCATTTTAATGGATGAAGAAGAGTTATTAACAATCAAAAGATCTTCAACATAAATAACAAGAATCAAAAGTGAATCATCTTCCTGCAAGAGATAGATGTTTAGATTTGAATGGAATCTAGTGAATCTTGTTGAAAAAAGAAGGAATCCATCTTGGCATACTAAGATTGAGGGACCTATTTGAGACCATAGATGGGTTTTTAGAGTCTTTATATAAAGGAATAATACTTAATAAATCCCATAGGATGCTTCCTGTAATTATACTCCTCAACATCACTATGAATAAAGGAAATTTTAACATCTATTTGATGAACATCCCAATGATTGGGTACAATAGTGGTAAGTATGAGTCTGATAGAGTTCATTTTGGTGACTGGTGGAAAGGTATTTATGTAGTCAATGCCAAGCACCTATGAGAAACCCTTATAAACCAACCACATCTTAAAATTTTTAATAGACACATCTCCTACATACTTGGTATGATATATCCATCTACATCAAAACATATTACTTCCCTTAGGAATAAGTATCAAATCCAAAGTATGGTTAGTGATTAAGTAGTTATACTCCTCATGTATGGTAGAACCCCACTCAAGAATACCTAATGCCTTGTGAAAATTTTGTAGATTTGAGGTAGAGTCATAGAACTCATGTGGACCACTAAAAAAACTTGAACATGTCCACCTATCATCTAAAATATCCCCAACCCATGTGCCTAAACTCTATAGTATTTTCCTAGCCCAAAGTGGAATAGAAGTGGATGAAGATTAGTTCCCATCACTACTCTCACTATCAAAACTATAAGAAGTGTCCTCAACCTATAGAATATGCTTAGGGTGATTTGAATCATCTTAATTTATTCCAAGTGAGTCTAATGAAGTGGGATAAGTATCAAGTGTTGAGTATGTGGGACTCTATTGAAATTAAACACTTCTCTCAATGAAAAACTAATATGTGGTCAGATGAAGAAGGCAATATCCATTGACACAATCTAGACAACCTATAAAGATGTAAGGTTTACTTTGAGGTTTCATAGCCTTACACTTATTATTATTATTTATACAATCCATAGATAGAGTTATGAAGACTCTGAAATGATCAACTATAGATTTTTTACTATACTAAGTTACAAAGGGAGTTATGCCTTTTAAATATTTAGGGGGAACTTTATTCTAAATTTAGAAATCACAATTGATTGATTTGGCCCAATATTATGGTGCAAGTGACTTAGAGTGAATCATATAGTTAGACATCTCTTTAAAGGACCTATTTTTCCATTCTAAAACTATCTTCTATTAAGGATTGTAAAGAACTATTCATTATAAATTAATCTCCTATGTTGTGAAAAAATACTCAAACCTATTTTTGACATACTCACCCCCATTATCAGTTTAAATAACATTGTTGCATTTATGATATTTTTTCTATGTAAGAACCTTGAAGTCTTGAAACTTGTTGAAAACATCATATTTCTAAGTGAACCCCTGTGTATCTTGAAAAATCATTAATGAAGGTAAGGACATACTTATCCATTATTAGAGATAGATTGGTAAAAGGCCCATATACATCACTATGTACTGGATATAATGCCTATGAATCCATCCAAGCATTGTCTTTTTAAAATTTCTCTTCAAGATTCTTCTTAAGGGTTCAACCCTCATAAAGAACCTTAGAGAAATGAACTCAAGGTAAGCCTATTGCCATATCATTTTTACTGAGTTATTTTAAGTAGTGGTAGTTGAGGTGGCCAAAACACTCATACCAAATTTGATAACTCCATCTGAATGATTCAATAATACATTTGGAAAAGAGTCAGGTGAAAAATGTGATAAGGTATATAACCTAGCTTGGTGCTCTTCCTTAGTCACTACCATTGTATAATCTTTGTGAAACACTCTAATTATGAGTAAATCTGGTGAAAAATCTATTTCCATGCCCTTAATGATGTGAGTGATTTCGTACACTAATACAAGAATAGTTGAAAGTGATGGATTACTTAGAAAAGTACTAAATGTTCATCCATTTCAATAGACCCTCTCCCTATAAATTCTACTAAAGTTTCATCACCCAAAGTAATGTAAGACATGATACAATGATCTAAGTGATAAAATTCAACTTTTGAGGAGCCTATGTGTAGGAAGTAACTGATTCAACAACCTATTAAGAGGTTGGAGCTGTAACCGCTATAAGAGCTTTACCTTTTTTTATATTTACTTTTTCCTTTTGCCTTAGAATAATCTTGAGTTGATGAATTATGCTTCATAGATTCAGGTGACACCTATTTTTATTTTATAGAAGATGAGTTAGGTGATGAATTTATTTCTTCATGCACTTATGTTATTCATGCCCATTTTCTTACAATATTCACACTTAACCTTCTCTTTCCTAGTTTTTTTAGTGGAAGAGGAGGTTTCACTACTTATTTTGGTAGAGTTTGATTCATTATTCTTTTCTTGATCCTTGTTATTTTTATTCTTCTCTTTATTAGTAGTTTTTTATTTCCCATTACCAAAAATTAGGGATTGAGGTTTTGAGGACTTTAATGTGCTCATTTTTATCAACTTATCTTGTTTTTGAGTCAAATCAACAATAAATTCATCTAAAGAAGGCATTTTCCATGTAGTTCATAAGTAACATTTAGTGTCATGGAAGGTAGAGAAAAAGACTAAGTAATCACGACCTATTTT
The DNA here is from genome assembly GCA_037957365.1 of Torreya grandis. NCBI lineage: Eukaryota > Viridiplantae > Streptophyta > Pinopsida > Cupressales > Taxaceae > Torreya > Torreya grandis. The sequence continues at coordinate 509,691 of JARHVA010004698.1, read as the reverse complement.
AAAGAGTACATATGTTAGAGTGGGCCACAATCAAAGATTAATTAGATAGGGTCAAAAGCACAAAGATGAATCTATAAAAAGTAGTGAAATATTAAGGACAACTCAAAATAGGAAAATACTTGTCTTCACAACAAAAATTTGCATTAACATTAATTAATTATCCAAAAAGTGCATAGAAAGGTACATTATATAGTGAGGAATTAGGTCACCTAAAAATATAATTAAATCAACTCATAATTATAAAATGACTTAAATTAAATTTCCCCTAATGATTTATTATTAACATAAGCAAGTCAATTAGACTATGTAGGTAAAATCACATGGTATGAAAACATGTACACTAACACCCCCATTAATCATAGTTTATGTGGGTATAAGAATTGGGTCCTAACATAAAGGCATAATGAGGTCCCCAAGTACATAGAGATGATGCCCCAAAATAAGAATAAGATGGACTTTCCCAAACTCGAAGAACTTATAAATGAAGATACTTGCTCTCAATGAAGGGTTTGGTGAATATATTATTAATTTTCTCTATTATCTGGATGTAGTGGATATCAATGACCTATTCATGGATGAGATCTCAAATTAAATTCATGTGAATATAGTTATGTTTGTTCCATTAATATAGGAGTAAATTACTTTAGATATGTATTATGATTTATCTATCACAAAATATGATTTTTGGTAATCAAAATTAGATGTCAAACTCAGTGATAATCTCATGAATCCAAATAACCTCAGTCATAGCATTAATAACTCCTTTGTATTCTACCTTGGTAGAATATAAAGTGATACCATTTTTCTTCTTACTTGAATAACTAATTATATCTGAATCAAGGGAGAATTTGTATCCTAAAGTAGACTGATGATTATGAATATCACCAACCCAATCTAAATCTATATAAACAATCAATTTGATGTTGATGCCTAGTCCATAGTGTATCCTAAAACTATGATTACCTTGAATGTAGTGGAGAATTTGGCTGGTTATTTTCTAGTGTATATCATGTGGTTATTATATGAATCTAGAGACCATTTACACTATGTATAAAATATTGGGTCTAGTGTGCATAAGGTAGATGATACTACCAACAAGTTTTTAATACAAAGTAGCATCAACCAAAGGAGATTGAAAATAATCCTTAAGCTTCACACTATATAAAAAAGGATTCAGAGTTGGATTACATTCATCCATGTTAAACCTTGAAGTCACATCAATAACATACTTGAATTATGCAATAGTGATCCTATAGCTATATTGAGAAATTCCAATCTTGATGAAGTAATGAAACAAGCCCAAGTCAGTCATAGAGAACCTTTTAGACAAAGTAGTTTTCATTATTGTGATGGTGGATGAAGAACTCCCTATGATCAATAGGTCATCCATGTAGAGAAAGAAAATCAATAGTGAATTATCCTACCATAAAATTTAGATATTTGGATGATAATGGAATCTATTAAACCTAATATAAATAAGAAATGAGTCCATCTTGGCATACCAATATTGAGAATCTTTTTTGATGCCATAGATAGATTTATAAATTTTGTAAACTAAGAATATTACACAAATACTTGTGGTTGTTCCATGTATATTTACCCTTTGAGGTCACTGTGAATAAATTCATTATTCGCATCCATTTTGTTAACATACCAATGATGTGTTGTGGCAATGGTTATAATGAGTTAGATTGATTTTATTATGGAAACTAGGGATAATGTCTTGGTATAGTTAATGTCAAGTACCTAAAAAATACATTAAACTTGTTTGTTGACCCATCTACTAGATTTTTTGTTTGGTAGATCCACCTACATCTAAAAAATTTTATTTTCTGAGGAAGAAAGACTAAATCCCAAGTGTTATTCTTCAACAACAAACCATAATCCTATTCCATAGAATTGTCCCACTTAGGATTGCTTAATGCCTATTGAAATTATTATGGATCATAAGTAGACGACATGAAATCATGAATGAAATTATATAATTGTGAAAGGGTTCCCTTGGTGTGTAATGGATCTCTAACCCATTGCCCAAAACATTTTAGTGTCTATCTAGCCCAAATAAGACCAATTCTTAGAGAGTCACGAGGATATTCCTCATCCTTTGAATGTATTATAAGATAAGGAGGAGGGAAATACTCATCACTACTCTCATTATAAAAACTAAAAGAAGAATCTAGATCATTAAGAACCTACAAAAGTATATCTGAATCATCAAAACTATCATAAAATCCTAATGCATCCAAGGAGGAGGGAAAAGTGTCATGTGAATAGTCTTGAGGAACTTTTTTAAATCAAGCACTCCTTTCAATGAAAAACTCATTAGTGGAAGGATGGAGAATGTTGTATCCCGTACCACCCTTAGAATATCTAATGAATACCTCAGGTTAACATTGAGGTTCCATTTCATTACATTTCTTCTTCAGAATGTAGGCCATAAAAGTAGATCAAAATACATAAGTGTTTTCATGGGTTTTTGACTACTCTAATATTTTAAATTATTCAATCACATCAATTATTTATTAGTAACTTAGTTATAGATATAAAAAGAACAATTAATAGCCTCAACCCAATACTTAGGTGCAATAGACCTAGAGTGTAGGATACGATTGGCCATTTCCTTCAAGGACCTCTTCTTGTGCTCTAAAACACCATTATGATGAGTAATATATGAAACTATACATTTTACTTCAATCCCACATAATGTAAATAATTTCTCAAAATGGTTAATAACATACTCACTACCATTTTTAGTGTGAAAAATCTTGATGGATTTAGCTAACTATTTCTCTACAAGTCCCTTGAAGTCATGTAAATGATCAAAAACATATAAATTTTACTTAATAAAATACACCCAATTATGCCTCAAAAAGTCATAAATAAAAGTAATCATGTATTTAGTCCTATTAAATAAAGGTTTTGGAAATAGACCAACAATATCACTATGGAAAATGTCTAATATTTGTTCGACTATCTATGACTTTCCCTTGTCATAATTCTCCTCAAGATGCTTACTAAGTATGAAATATTACTATCATAAAAATTGACTCATGAAAACCCTAAAACCATGTATTGACTATTGATTTACCCCAATTAATTATAATTAAGATGGCCAAATCACTCATGCCATAATTTACTCACCCCACCTAAATGAGTGAGCAGTGAGTAGAGGGTTTATAAAGAGAAAAATGTGATAAAGTATACAATCAAGACTCATGATCTACTTTCCCAAATTTTACAATGGAGTTATTGTATACTTGCCTAATAACCATATAATTAGGTGTGAACTCAAATTTATTACCTGAACTAATGTGAGTGATCTGATAAATAGATAAGAGATTGATGGATAAAGAGGGAACATATAAAACATCATGAAATGTCCCATCATTAACTTCAAAAATCCACTACCACTAACTTCTATGGAAGTATCATCACCAAATAAGATGGAAGGTATAGAACAAAGACCCAATGATGAGAATATGTCTTATGATGAATCCATGTGGTGGGATGTAAGGGAATTAATTACCCATGTGGAAGGCTAGGACTAAACTATAACAAGTGTTTTGTCCTTATCTTTTCCATTCTTACTATTTTTGGCCTTACAAGACTCTTATGATAAAGATCATTGATTTTAAGATTTAGGGACACTAATGTTGTGGTTTTAAATCATCTTAGTTAGTTGGTCAATTTGATTATACATGAATTTGGATTTATCATGTCTAGATTTCTTACAATAGACATATGTGAGTCTCTATTTCTTGGGTTTACATTCTTAAATGGAAGACTCTTTTGATGCTTTATACATAGCATAAGATTTTTTATCCTTTCTTTATTTTAGTTCGTTCTTGTTCTATTTATTCTCCTTACTACCATAAGCCTTCTATTTATCATGACTAAAAATTAAGGCATATGATTTAGATTATTTTAGTGTACCCTTTTGAATGAGCTTGTCTTGTTCTTGAGTCAAGTTAGTAATAAATTCATCCAAGGATCTAACATGGTCCATGTAGTTATAAGGGAACACTTGGTGGCATGGAAAGTAGAAATCAAGATAGAATAATTAGATTCCAATTTGGTAAGAATGGAAATAATCAATTGATCATCATTTATGTCAATGCCACATAGTTTCAACTACAACCTAAGTGATTTGAACTTTGTAAATAAGTATTGTATCATATCAAAATTTCTTGGTCTAAATTTAATGAGTTTATTCTTTAATTCGTGACCTCTCATTATGTCTTATTTCCCAAAGAGTTTTTCCAATATGGTCTAGAATTCATTAGGAGTAATAATAGATTCAATATGAAATATTAGGCTAGGAGACATAGACAAACATAAAATACCATAGACTTTGTCACTTCTATTATACCACTTCACCTTCGCTACCTTAATAGTTAGTTCTATTTATATACCCATTATGATTTAATGTAATGCATTTCACTTGAAGAATATTTTCACTTTGAATTTTCACCTGTGATAGTTGAATAGTATAAGATTCAAAATAGAACTTAAATCCATGGTTTAGAAAGGAAGTATGCGATGAACTACACATGCTAAAAGACTAGGAATATGTAACCCCTTGAACTTCTAGACTTTTAAATTTAAAACACATGAGAATATTACCAGTACATAGATCTCAAAAAATCACACTTTTAAACAAATGACATCTTAAAAGGAGTAACAAGCTGAAATTTATGTGCATTTGAAGTTATAAATCTCAAGGGAAATCTCTGCTTTGTAAAATTTAAATTTCTTTGGGTGTGAAAATTTTTTTTGCAAGTTTTTTTAATCAACTTCCCACAAAAAAATTAGGCCTATTTGGAACATAAGTTAAATAATTCTGGGTTGGACATGACCAGGGGATAAGACCTATTTTAGGTGTTCCCCCCTCTCAATTTAATTGATGTGATTGATGTGGGAGTGACATAATATAAAAAATACCTTAATTTTTCAAATGAATAGTGTCACTCTTCACTATCTTAAATTTGATGGTATCTTATATGTCACAAGGTGAAAATTGGTTGGTAAAGATTTTACTAAGCTTAAACAAGGGTCAGAGTCTATCTAGTTTGTATGTAAAGGTAGTGGATTCTATCGAGGGTGCCTATTTATCTTTTGGATTCCATGAGGGTTGTTATCATGACTATCAAATTCTAATAGGTGTGATAATAAGGTATTCAAGTTTTAGTAGGGTTGTGTATAAGTTTGTTGGGTTTTAGGGGTCTAGTGTAATTTTTTTTGGGATTTATTGGTGCTAAAAATAGGGTCTTTAGGGTCTAACAAGTGTGCACATAAAGACCTAAAAATATACCAACTACCAAAATTGCCTACAAGGGTTTAAAATCCTGTCGAATTGAAGAAAACTCCAAAAATGTAGATTTTGTAGGCTTCTCAAATATTTTAAAGAGACCCAATTAGTTTATTGACAAACCTATAAATACCCATAAATATTTTTTCCTTAGAGTAAAAAAAAGTATGAATTTATGCAAAATTAAAAAAATATCCTTGAAACACTCTAAAAATGGTTGAAAATGGACTACCATAAAACTAGGTCATGTTTGCATCCTTTACTAAGGTTTTAACACCCTATAAATCCAATTATGTTATCTATTTTTCACTTAGAGATTTTAGGTATGCATATTTACACAAATTTTTGATAAACCCCATTAAACCCTAGAAAATTAAAATTAATGAAACATTAGAACAAGCAAGAATGCAAGACCTAACAATAGAATCAATAGATTCATCTACCATCATATATTTGATACCATGTTAGAGAGGGACATAATCAAGGATCAAATAAATAAGGTTTAATGCACAAGGCTGAATCTATATGGAATAGTGAAATTTGAAGAACAACCCATAATAGGAAGAAGCTTGTCTTCACAACAAAAAAGTTGCATTAAAATTCATTCATTAGCCAAAAATTACAAAGGAAGGTACATTATATAGTGAAGAATTAGGCCACCTAAAAAGGTAATTAACTCACCTCAAAACTAAAAAATCACTTAAATTACATTTTCCCTAATGACCTATTATTAACCTAAACAAGCTAATTAGACCATGTAGGTAAAACCACATAGTGGGAAAAACTTACACTAACAATAGAAAGAATGAGTTGATCATCTTGATTCTCTATTCCAGATTCTTTTAACTTTAATCTTAAAGACTTGTTAATGAGCCAGAGCTGAAGACTCAAACACATAATTTCATCAGTCTCAAGAACACACATTTATTAATCATAAACATTACAATATATAACAATGGTTGAATAGACATTTAGTCTAAAATAGTTAGTTGTTGAAAAAACTAACTATTAATAACTAACATACTCCTACAATTTATCCTCTTAATATTAATGCATGATTTGTATAAAAAATTTATATTATTAATTACACACTAATATAAGTTCACACTATATTTTTTCTCAACATACCCTCCCATAGTGTGAACTTACGAATGTTGGTTTAAACTGATAATGCATCTATTACATTAAATGAAACTTTTACATTTGATGGGAGATTTAATACAAACTTTATTTGAAAAAATGCCTCTCAAGGCTTTATTTGATATACTATGACTAAGAGTTAACAAGACATTTATATTACTAAAAACTGATAATGGACTATTGTCAATAAATAAGACATTAAAATAATTGATCTCTTATTTTTAACATACATACACAACTTACTATTGATAACGATAAATGATGACAAAATGACTTGATTTTAGACATAAATGAATTTGATAATAATACTAAAAATGACTCATAATAACCTATAACATTTTAGACAATTACAATGAAAAAGTAATTAAATAATACTTTCCCCATGATATAACCTTAAAACCCTTTTTTAAAATTAAAAAAAAATCCTAAAACGTAATAACTTAAAGATTAAAATAAATCTTAAAAACAAATCAAAAAACTTTAAAATATAAATTGTACTAAAAAAACAACATAATATCTAAAAATCAAAACTAAATGATTTGACTTGACACATGACACCAAATTTAAACCTTTTATATTCTAAATATAAACAAAAAAACTACACAAGACATTTGTTTTAAAATCCATGAGACTTTAAAACCCTAAAAATGAAAATACTATTATTCCAAAATTCAAACCTTAAAATAGAAATTGACCTAATCTGAAATAATGAAAATTGTAGACTTAACAAAAAAGAATTAGTGAATAACTAAAATCTAATACATTCCCTTTCATTGTGTCAAACTAGATTGGTCGTTATTGAATTTTTGCCAAGGGCTGATGAAGGATCCAATGATTGAGGTAGTTTAGAGGTAGTGCCAGGCTATGACGAGTCCTAGTTTGCAGGAGATGAATGCATCATGGAGTCAAGATGAATTTAGGCAAAACTTAGTGTTAAAAATTATAGTGTTGAATATAATTTATAGTGAATCAAAGATTGCAATAGAGATCTATACTAGATCAAGTCACATAACATATGTTATCAGTCTATTTTGTTCACTAGAGAAACTCTCTGTTATAATAGGTATGTAGGAGGACCAATAGAGTTTATACAATGTTGAGATCCAAAACTACATGGTGGTGATTTAATTGAGCCAATGGAAAGGCTAAGGCATGTCAACTTTTGAATCACTAGGTGAGTCAAGCAGATTAGGTTCTAAATTAAAATTAATATAATGTAAGTCCTTCAAAATTCCAAATTAGGTTCTACATTGCAAGGGATTGACAAAATGTAAGAAAATGTAGAGATGTAACAAGTTGTACTATACATGGTTTGCATTACAAATTTAGTTAATATGCTTTCTAGGATGTAAAGACAATAGAGGTGAACACATAGAGGTCCCATTAGGGTTCCTACTATGATACTGGATAATGAAGTTAGCCTTTATCAGGCCAGGTCTGAAGGCTCAAACACACAATTTCATTAGTCTCAACAACACACTTTTATTAACTAAAAATATTACAATATATAACAATGGTTGAATAACTATTTAGTCTAAAATAGTTAGTTGTTGAGACAACTAACTAATAATAGTTAACATACTCCTACAATTTATCCTCTCAATATTGCTACATGATTTGTATAATAAATCACTATTATTAATTTCACAGTAATATATGTTCACACTATAATTTTCCTCAACACTTGTACCACTTAAATTATTTTGTATTTGTAGTTGGTTGAGTTTCTAACCTAGAATTAAATGCAAACCTTTGTTCCTAAGAATAAATTTCATTTTAATTTTCCATTCATGATAATTAAATGGTATTAAAGGGTTAATTGAACTTGTATCCATTTCATGCAAAAAATAAGTGCAGTGGTTATAGTTGTTATAGAAATGAAAGTGCAAGTAGAATATAAAGTGACACAAATATAGTACACCCTTGTGAACTATGAAATGGTGAATCCCCCCTTGAATGTTGCAAATAATGAACACTCAATAGATGTCAGGCATAACTAAGAATGCATCTATATAAATTAGTGCAAATATTAAAAAAACCATGATTTTCAAGACAAGGGAATGTTGGGCTCAACTAATCATGCATCCAAGAGTATTATACATAGTTAGCAAATAAGAATAAAACTATTATTTAGAATTTGAGGGAGTTTTTCTGCTTGCCAAACTGTACCCCACCCTTTAGTTTTCATCTAGAAAAAATATGAAGAATCTAAACAAAAACATTATTCTCATATTTTAAATAAATATCACAATATATTATTTTTATAAAAAATTAATCAAAAAAATATATCACTTTTAATGCCTACCCACTCAATATAAATCTCCCTTCCAAAAAAAAACTAGTTTAAAATGTCAACATTAAATTTATATTTGACATTTATAACATAAGCTTTCTAAAACATCAAAATTTACCTCCTTTTTAAAATAGATCACCTTCAAAAATAATATGTCATAATATTCAAAGTCAATAAAGTATTTTTGACTTTTAAAACATTTAGCCTGGGCTATTGTAAAAGTGGTTTTAAATGTTTTTATAAAAAAATTAATTTTCCTCCAAAAATGAGAAAAAACATGAATTACAAGTGAAGTGGTTTCATAAAACTATGAATTTCAAAGAGAGGTGATTTTTGAGTTTTGGAGAAACTTGCTTATTCTTTAAGGACTATGAAAAACTAGTAGGACTTTTAAGGTAAATAACTACCATGTATGATGATCTAGAGAGACTAAACCAATCCAAAAATTAGGATGAGCTCAGTACTAGTATTCTAGGTCATGATGCAGGCTATTGAAGGATTAAACACCAGGTGAATGCATCACACTAGGTCATGGGAGGTATGATACAACTATAAAAGGCTTGATGCAGGTTTCCAAATGTCATGAAAGGGATGTTTGACTAGAAATAAGGTCATTTAATTGAGAATAGGTCATTTTAAAGAGAGAAGGTCATAAGAGTAGTGTAGGCAATCATCGGATCTCTAAATGAGTCTCAATGCAGTTTTTCCAACACTCCTTATCTAGAGTAGAAGGTCAAAGACTAAATGGTCAAAGTAGTTAATATAATGCACTAGTGGGCATGTACATCTCAATACCATGGTTGCTAATGTAATTAAAACCTTTAGATTTGAAAGAAACTCCTTATATAGATAATACAAAACCATTTTAGTAAAAATTTATCCATACAATTTTTTTTGATTACTTTGAGTGATCGAGGGATTTTAACAAATCTTTATGCTTTTTTTATAATATAACCCCCCCCCTAAATAAATAAATAAATAAATAAAAATTTACAAACCCTCAAAAAATATATCCTCCCAATACACTCAAGATTTCAATGAAAATAAAACTCTGATACCATATCAGTGTTGAGTCCACGGTCTGAATAGATTAAATGTACAAGACAAGTGATTACACTAACCAAGTAGGTGCATACTAGATAAAATCAAAATGAAACAATAATGTGAGATTATTTCACAAGACAAAATAGGACACAAAATCCAAACTTCCACTAACAAATATCAAAAATATGAGAAGTAAAAATAAGAGAGTGTTAAGTAACTCCTCCACAAAAGGTGGTCAATACAGCTAAGATATACAAGTAACTCCCATACCTAGAATATTCAGTCAAAGGAGTTACTTTCTAGTCATTTGCTCAACCTGTAAACCTAAACAAGCTTCTCCATGAAAGTAATAAAACTCGAAGTGAGGGAAAAAATACCTTAATAAATAAATATGGGAAAATAATAAACCCATACTCTAACATCCACCCACTCTCAAAAATCTCATAGGATTAGATCATTTTTAATATGATTTTTATATCTTCCAATAAATTTTAAATGTGTCAAACATTCTATATAAGTTTGTATCTCTTTTAATTGACATGCATAATGTACGCTTGCACATTTGAGTACATTTACATACATGTGTTTTAGAGTGGATGGTGGTGCACTCTAAAAACTACCATAGGATTAATTCATTTTGATTATGACTATTTAGGTTATTTTTATATGAAGTTTATATCATCCAATAGAGTGTTTCCATTACATGCATAACAAAAATATGTGGCAATAGTCCTAGTTAAGTTCTTATAATAGTCTATTCATGTGCCTATTCTATACTTACATATTTTCATACATTTATTTTAGTCTAGGTGTCTTAATACTATAATTTATTTGAGTGCGTATCCACCCACTTTAAAATCTACCACATAATTAGGTCATTTTTAATATGAATTTAATCTCTTCCAACAAATTAGTTATATTTTATGCATAGTACAAAGTGTTAATAACAATACTTAAGTATTTATATCCCTCATCCAAAATAGTTACATATATGTTTACAAATAGAATGATAAAAATATATCTTTCAATCATTTCATTCCATGCTATTACATTTTTTTAATACATTTTGGAAAATAATTATTATAATTTGTCAAACAATTCACCATTTCAATTTTTCCAAATAGTTTTTTTTTTCATTTTGTATTGGATTTCCATTTCATACCATGGGACCACATTTATTTCATTCATTTTTTTTAAAAATAATTCACAATTTATATTTTACCTTGAATATTTTATACTGAATGATTTTATTTATTTTATATTGGATTTTCATTACATTCTTTGGGACCACATTTTTTCATATGTTTTGTTAAAAAATGTAAAATTTTTATTTTTTTCCAAATGATGTTATACCATATAATATTTTCAGGGATATTCATTGCATTCCATGGGATCAAATTTCTTTCATATTTTCTTTCAAATAATTATTACAATTTTTCAAACAATGAATAATTTTTATCTTTCCCCTAAATGTTATATGAAATATAGTTTTGTTCTTTTTTTCTTAGATTTACATTGACAATGGAATAACTAGTCACCCTCTTTAAAATTTTTAGGTGGGTATTCCCCAACCCTAAAAAAATATACCACCCTTATATCCTAATTATTATTAATTTAGGATTTACATAAATGTATAATTTTTCTCAATATATTTGACATTTTATTTTTATGGATTTTATCTAACTTAAATAGTTAATTTTTTTATTACAAGAAATTATGGCTTTGATTGGACACACCTCATACAAAGATAATCCATTCATGTATGGTTCAATTTATAAGGAGAGATGAAATGAATAATGGTTTGTGGAGATTTTTTACCTAGATAACTACCAAAATGACATGTTATTTCATTTAATATCAGGGCCACAACATATAATTAAAGTTATATTAAATATACATAACATAATTTAAAACTTATTAGATTTGTAGTGACTTAATGTCAAGGCCACATCAAGTAGTTTTAATTAAATTAAATATATTAATTATAAATTATAATTATTTTCTCTCGAATATATAAAAGGGAATCTCATTAATATAGATAAGCCTTCACTAGACATGGAGACATTGTTTACAATAATTTGTTTGATATGGTATAATAGTGACATACATATTTCTTATGAAGGTATACCATTAGTTATTTATGTCAAATCAAAAAGTGGTGGATTGATTTGGTGAGTAGTATAAGTTATATCATGAATGATGTTCACATACACACTTAAGCTACTACATCCATATGTAGAAAATAAATGCATTGAAGAAGACTTTGTATACCACAAGTGACATAATTTTGATAATGAGACAATCTTGTAATTCCATCTAAAATATAATTTAGATAATCTTATGATTTAAATAAAAATTTAATTAAAGTGGAAAGAAATGGATATTGTTTCCTTATCCTTATCAATGGATTCATAAAATAAGGCACAAATTATTTTTTACTACGCTTATATATGATAACATTGAATTCTTTCCAATCTATTATATTTCATATTTTGTTTTCATTTTATTGTGGTTTTCCATAAGTATGTCATGAAATTGGACTTGAATAGTATTCCCCCATTTTGGTGTTGATATATGCATGTGAGTTATACATGAAAATATAATGCTGTATAATTCTTATTCCAAAACATTAAGGTAGCACAAGATTGAATAGTGGTAAATATTTTTGTTAGTAGTTTTTATGTGCTTTAAAAAAAATACTAAATGTGGATTACAAAAAATAATTCTAATGAATAAGGTACATCTCTTGTCAACATTTATCTCTAAGATATTTTAATTCCTTTATGAGTTTTCATCCACAAGTAAGAGCCAATGTTAGTAACCCCCAGAATGTCCCTCAACATTTAAGGGTGGATCAATTTGTGTTATGGATAAAATTTATTAGCTCCAAACTTTTGATAATATGATAATGAACATTTAATAGTTTTCATGAGTGACACAAATTTAACTAGGTTAAAACTAATAATTATTGTGATAACACAAAAAGGTATATATGAAATAATTTGGGTTTTCATCTATAAGGGTTTAAATTTGAGACCCTTATGTTTGTAAAAAATGTAAATAAATGTAAAGTGTAAGTGTTTTTTTCCATTTCACGTTTAATTACTAGAATGGAAATGTTTTAAGGTCATAGAAGTGACATGCATAAATAATGTTTTTGTTATATATTTTAGGGATAAGTACAAATACAAGTTAATCCTGAAAGGATGAAGTGAACTCCTAGAAAATAAGCCATTTTAATTTTATCTATTATAATTTAAGGTGAAAAGTAAATAAATACCACAAAGTAAATTAGACTATATATTGTGAGACTTCATTGGGAAATGATTGATTTATGACCCATGTATTAAGTTTTTAGAGTCAAATGGATATGAGATATAATGGGATTCCTTTGTTATATCATCTCAAAATTCACAATTGGTGAATGGTCATACCTAATAGGGAAAAAATACTCAATAAAAGCATTTTTTATATTATTAGATCATGAATATGGGATTACAAGGGTAAAGGAAAAGTCTGAAACCCCAAAAGAGGAAATATCATGTCATGATTCTCAACATGAATTAAATATCATATGGCCACATAGAATAAGTTCTACATTGATGATCAAAGTTCATCATGAAAAAGTGAATACGGGTTAAACAAAATAAAATGAAAATGTGAAACAAACATAAAATTGTTCAAAAATAAACTCAATAATGAAGGTAAAACTTAAAATAAAAGAGTGTATTTATGTTTATCTCTAAATTATTTTAGATATGGATATCTAACATTAATAATATAGAAATGAATAATCACAAGGGTGATAAGTAAATTTATAATAGACTAATTAACTTAAACTCAAATAAAAAATATTATGAATTTATAATACTAAGATATGAAAAAAATAGAACATACAACTATTGATTGATATTGTAATAAATTCAAAATAAGATTACTTAGTTTGTTTGTTCTACATATGTACATCTGGGCTAAAAAAGGATTGAAGTGGACTAGATCAGGATCTTTGAATAGTCATTAAATTTTGGAATTTTTCATTTTGTCTTAAGATGATTGTGTAGGGTTTGGTCAATTACATTGATGATGGTGTCTGAACTAGATGCTAGTGTTTGAACTAGATCTAGGTGTGACCAAATAGAGAATTTTGAGTTTTCTATCACCTTTCTTGTGATATATTTAGATTATGGACATAGGTTATGACTCTTTATCAAATGATAAAAACTATATCTTCCTAAACATTGGAGTGATTGTGGGAAAAAAGGTTAGTGGTCACATGGTTGTGAGATGCCCTAAGGACCCCTCTTTCAATGGGAAATGCCCACATAACTAATACTCTAAAGAGGCCTTGGGATTATGTAGTTATCCCTTATGTTTTGGATTGTGTATGTATAAGAAAGCAATGTGTGATAAACAAGTACATAAAATGACCTATATTGTAGCTTGTAAAATATGTCTCATGGGATGATCCTTCAATAATTTATACCTATGGATATATTAGTTCTATGACTAATATGGAAATAAGGATGAATAGGGTAGGTTTACTCACTTTAATGCTTGATTGATTTCTTCTTGGTAAGTTGCCTTGTGAGTTCTCAATATTTTCTAGGTGAGGAATGAATGAGGGTTGATCTTTTATATATACCAATCCATTTTTAAAAATGTCTCACACTAAATCACTTAGGTTTAACATAAGGATACATTTCATTTAAAAATTAGATGAATTTTGGACACTAGACACTTAGTTGGAAAAGGGACACCTTCATTGATGTAGACATCTAGTTGGCATGCAAGTATCTAAGAATCTATAAAATAGGTACATGTCCAAAATTGGTAAATAAGGATAAGTATCATGTTTAGAACATTATTCATAGTATATAAGTCTTTGTTCATCATAAAAATAGTGACCATATTAATAGTAATAGGATAGTCTTAGAACTAAAGGCTATATCCATGATTGGTATTTACAAAATATATAATACTAAAGTGATATATAATTAATATTTAGTTTCTACAATATTATATATGTCCAAAAGTATAAATATTGTATATATATATGTGTGTGTGTGTGAAAATTCATCCCATGAACAAAAAATATTATAAAGTTATTACATCTTAAAATTTATTTGTCAGAGACATTACACTTTCGGGAAACCACATTTACCTCTAGTGAATATGCCTATGTGGTTTGCCATTAGCACTATATTTATCCATATATATTATGCTATACTTTAATTTTTAACTATTGGTCATTCCTTTGATAAGAATGATACTCACTTCCCCTCAAAATGTGTCATGATGTGATTTTTATTAGTTGAATTTAATTATTTGGGTCACTTGTCAATATGTCTTAAATATATTGATAGGTAGTACCATGGCCTTTGCATATGCCAATTCATGTACACCTATCAATATTCCCTCAAGAAAATTTCTATTTTACTAAGCCATAAGTGGATCACACTTGGAAACTATGGGGTATCTTTTTGACATAATTTCAATATTTGTATCGGTATTTTATTCCATTGAAAGGATATAAAGAAAACAATGAATTCAGTAAAGTAAAAATAAGAAAAATAAATAATTAAAATGGTGAATTCCATATTAATCTTGTATTCAAATTTTAAATTTATTTAAATTATTGGTAGGGTGATGTGGACAATAGGTAAAAATATCTAAAATCCAATGTGGAAAGATGACATTTCAAAAAAGTGTGCAAGGAGGAAAATTTGGATTTTTTTAATGATTAAATTCAAAAGGTTGTATTTAAGCTTGGTTTTGACATCAATAATGTAAGAACATAATTGTTTTAATGTCTAAAATTTAAAACTAAATATGGAAAGCATAAATGCCACATTAGCATATCTGAAGGTGATTTGAGTAAGCTTTGGGAGGATAATGATAAAACTTCACTTTGTAAATATTTTCCACACTTATAAAATGAGCACTTAATGATATTAAGCATGAACCTAAAAAATGAGTAATGAGAGAATGGGATGACTTGGCACTTAACTAATATGGCTATTAAATTTTAAAAGAAACATAGCCATTTATCCAAAATTTAATTATCCCATCTTTATCCCCATTCTTTTAATATTACTTATTAGAAGGAGATATTCAAGTTAAATTGAAAATATAAAGTTTGAATGATAAAATTACATCATTTAATTGGCTTGGTTTATACAAAGTGGCGTTATAGGTCTAAATATAAAAAATAAAGATACATATGTAATTTAGCTATTTTCCCTCAAGTATAAGGTCCCATAAAGTGTAGAATTTGAAGTTTTGACAACCATAGGTGAACGATGCCCCTATATCACTTAATAATGTATTAAAAACCTAGTGAAAGTATGAAAAATATGAAAGTGAAACAAGATAAAAATAGTAAGAAGGGGCCATGTAATCAATCAAACTTAAGAAGGAACTTATTGATAGGTTAAGCCTATAATGATGAAAGGGTAACAAAAATTCATTTCTTCAAAACTAGTTTGGAAGACCCTAATGGGTTATATGGAATGGTGATGTGTTATGTAGCACAATTAGTGAACATAAAATTGACAATAATAATAAATATGATAAAATTATAATAAATATTCAAATTGTGTGATCCTTTGAATGTAACAAATTAGGCATGCCTTAAAATAAACTTGATGGGTATAAAGGAGGATTTAAAGTAAATAAATTCTTAAGTTTGAAGTCATGAATTAGGATTGGAAATGAGAGAATTATTTAAATCCATTTAAATTAATCTAATTACATTTGTTTACATATGTCCCCATTAAATATTGAATAATCCCTACCTACATAATCCTACAATGCAATTATAGGCTGAAAAGAGTGTGTTGCTCTATTGCTAGTCGACATTAGTTTTTATTGATTATATATGTTAAGGTAACATGCTGAAAAGATGTAAAAATAAAATAAAATGTAAATTAAATATAGTAATTTTAATTAATTCATTTCAACATAAATATATCATGTGGTTTCTTAAATTTTGTAGAAATAATCATTTGTCCACTTGTATTGAGATTTTACATTATCACAAATATTCCATTTTTATTCAAACAAGCCTAAAATTATTTTATATATAAATGAAGAAATCATTCATCTATTTTTTTTTAACTTTCTTTGGAAGCATTTTTCTCTATGTATGTCATTAATTTTAACTAGACATCATATGAGTAATTTTACGTAGTTTGAGTAATGTCATATCTTTAAAAACTCAAACATTAATTTTCTTGAATAATTAAGGATATAAATAACTTCTTTCAAATGCTAATCAAATACTAAAGGTGTGTTTACTCATATCATTGTAACTCATGGTAAGACATAAAAATTAACATTATATAACATGTTGAATAAAACATGTCATTAATATCATTAAATAAGAAAAAAGTCATTACAGAAGACAAGTGGGTTTGACTCAAATATTATATCAATTACACATATGGTTTCAAAAAATACATCAAGATGATAGGTGATAATAATTTAACACTTACTACATTTTTAGTAATTTACACATGCTTATAATTATGGTATGAAAATATTATATATAAACATAATTATATGTAAACTATTTTTAATCTATTTGATGTGCATTAATTATATGTATGATAATTTTAATGTTTAAATTGTTAGAAGGGTTTATTTGTCATAAAATAATTAATTGTGATTTGTGATAGTAAATTCAACACTTCTATGTTTTTGGTGATTTACATAAGATTATATTTGTGGCATTGAAAAATTAATATATACATAATTACATTTAAATTAATTTCAATCAATTATATGTTGCATTAATTATATTTTTGATAATTTTGATGTTTAAATTGTCACAAGGGTTTACATGTCATAATTTATCTGTATTAAACTTTGAAAATATATGTGTGAACATATCACCACATTAAATGTTGCATGGATGTTTATGATTCACTTATATATGTCATAATATTCCCACACTAAATACTGCATAGAAATCTATGATAATTTCACAATTTTAAATATTGCATTGATAGTTGTGATATTTTAGACGCACTAATATTTTTTGTGATTTTTAAAAATTTTTACTATATAGATATTTGTGATATTTTGATTTGACTTATATTCCATAAAAATGGAATATTAATCACTACTATGATTTGTAACAAAACATTATATTAATTCAACAAATTAAATTGATAATTCAAGTTGTTTAACATTAAATTCTATAAACCTCCAAATTGATATCCAGAAATATGATATCTAATTACAAAAAATTATAAATTATAATTTGATAATATTAACATAGAATTATGATATTTGATACCAAAAAATCCAATAAAGATAGTTTTAGGTTTTAATATAGAATGAAAGATGGCCAATTTTAATGAAATGATTGTTCTTAGTTGGGAAGTGTTTTTTGAATCACAACCTTCTTCATTTTACTTATAAATTTTGGGGTAATGTGTGTGAATGTTTTAAACCATTTTATGGGGGTGTTTGGAGGATTTGATCTTCTTAACATGATAATTTACATGTGTCTTTTATAATTCAAATGGTAAGGTTATGTTTGGTGAGTGGGATTGACTTATGTATATGTCTAGGAGATATGAGGTTAGTCCTATAGTTTTTAATTATGCTTAAAAGTATTCATTGGGTGGAAATAGTAAGTGGGGAGTAACTATACAAATGATCCTTTCATTTCCCATAGGAATAGAAATCACTCTTCTATGTGATAACAAAATCTATTTCACAATCATTCTTAGGGTGGGAATGGAAATTCATGAATGATTACTAATTTCCTATATGTGGTAAAAAAAATCACTTTTTAAGTGTTCTTAATAAACTATAATACTATCAAGACAATAATATTACCACTAAGCCAATATTGTAAACAATAATCCATATTGATTCATATTAAGTAATTCAAATAATTATGAGCTATACATAAATAATCTTTAACTCAGATTAGAGTTGACTTGAAAAATTCAAAAGTTAAAAAATAAATAAAACTTGACTTCCTATTTTTAATAGCTAATATTTTAATAACTTTCACATGCAAGCGCATGTATCTATAAAAATATCCAAAAATAAACTTAACTCTAAAATTAACTTATCGAATGAATTTTAACTAAATTTCATGTTCCATTACAAAAATAGATAATTTCTAAATTTAGAAAAAATCTAAAAAATAAAATTAAATAGTAGTTTTAGACCCTTAGATGGTCATGTTTGGCCTCTAAGAAATATTTAAAACATCTCATAACTAGAAGGTCAAATTCTGACAGCATTGAAAATTTTGAGCTAGTCATTTTGGCATGAAGATGGGATCAAATAGAGATATGGATCAAAATGTATGTTTTCTAGAAGTCCAACCTCTTTTTTTGCATCAGTCTCCCCTAGTTAAAACAACTTAGCTCCTATGAGTTGCTTTGATTATACTATTATAATTTATTCTTATCAATATTCTTTAGCTCCCATTATATAATCTATGTTTTCTCTTCCTATTTTAATCCATACCACTATAATAAATACCTATCATAACTTCCTTACCTTGTGTTTACTATCTTTTTGTCCAAAACCTACACTATCTTTTCTTTCTTCTTCTTTAGCACATATAACAACCCCACTAGGTTTTACCAAAATATAGCATTAATTTTTTTAATTAAATATACAAATTCATTAAATATTTTTCATTGCAAGAAAACTAACTAGTGATCTTTAACTAACTATATTAATTTAGTTAACTAAAATTTTTATAGCTAATCCACTTAGCTAAGGATCGTCATGAACATATATGAAAATTATGAAAATAAATGAAAAACTAATAAATATTACATCTAATCATAAATGATATAGTAAAAATTCATCCATGACTAATACAAAATTAAAACTACTAATGTATAAGTATAATACATAAATGTTACAGTTTTCAACAATATATAATAATATCTCAATGATAAAACATGATGCAAAACTCCTCTATATAGAGTCTCCACAACTCATGTATTAATTTTTAATCTCAAGTTTAGTGTTGAGTATAGTACTCTAGCAAGGATGGAGAACATCATCTGAGCACTTTTCCATACCAACCATGGACCATAGATACCCCACACTATGCCCAAAATAGGGGGATGACCCTCCCTTCATATATAGGTAGATAATGATGGTGCAAGAATCCAGAGTAACAAATAAGAACTAGTGTGTTGAAGATATCTAATACATAATGTGTACCATAAATAAATCCATTATAATATGATATCTCATAAATATGAAAACTATATAAACATATGAAATGATAATGTTTAATCAAAACATTACTTTGGCCAAAGATTTTCAATAATAAATGATCTCTAGGATCAATCAATTTCATACACACCACTCATTTAGATTATGCCTCATCTTTCATTAATGGTGCTAATTAAGCCAGTGAAATCTATCCACTACTTATTTAGGCTCATGAATGTGAGATTTGATAAATTAAATAATAATATTGAAACTAAATACATTCTTCAAATATTTCACTTTAGCTAATCAAAATTATGCTAAGTATCAAAATATCACATACATTCATTTAGTCCATAAAATTAAGTGAAATAAATCCATACATCTAATTTATTACAAATAATAAACAAAATCCAAAAAGAGTCCTCAATATAATGTACCATCTAGGTAATGATTATCTAGACTACTAGTTGTTTAAACCACTAAGAAACTTATAATATTATTTATCCACTAAACACCATTATAACATAGGCTTAATAAATTGTTCATATTACACATATAACAAAATCTAGTCCAAAACATCATAAATGCTTTATATTTAAAATTTTAAATATAATAACATAATGCTTTTATACCAACCAACTATAAACAAGCATTATTTATAGATTGTTATGATAATAACACTTATATACATATCAGAGTCATATATATATATATATATATATATATATATATATATATAATTTAATGATTTTATACCAACCAACTATAAACAAGCATTATATATATATATATATATATATATATATATATATAATGCTTGTTTATAGTTGGTTGGTATAAAATCATTAAATTATATATATATATATATATATATATATATATATAGAGAGAGAGAGAGAGAGAGAGAGAGAGAGAGAGAGAGATGCACACACATATAAATGGTATAATTAATATGATTGTTGACTGATTAATAAATCAGGGAAGGAATATATTATTTGTACACATACACACACACACACACACACACACACACACACACACACACACACACACACATTATAAATACTTCATTTTATAGAGTATACTACTAATATGACATCCAATGTCATTCATCTTAGTGTATATTGTATACACTAAGTATACAATTAGCTCACAAATAAAAGCCCCATAACCTTATTTATTAAGCTGAGAAGTTCCCATTGTCCTAGATAAATAGAACACACAAAATTCTATTAATAAAACACAACTATTCATTTATTCACCAAACTATTTAATCAATTAAATCCAATCAGTTGATTTAAGATTGACTTTTAAATTTAATGCATATGAGAAAATATAACACATTCAATCTTACTCAATTTGAGTTTTCAATAAAACAATAGAGTCTTAGATAGATAAGATTATGCTAAACATAAAATTAAACCCATACACTCAGTCTTTTCATTGATTGTTAAAGACCCTTTCTCAATTCAAAGACAAATCCAAACTTTATAATATTACATAGTCATATTTAAACATAAGCATAGTTAATAATTATAATGAAAAAAATCATATTAAACTCTACCATGTATACTATAACATTTTTGGGTATATTTCCATGCATAAAGTCAAATGAATAACCTATAGCCACTTATTCATCTATTCATACCCAAGTTATATAATAAGAATTAAACCAAAAATTCCCAAATTAATTTATATAAATAAGTATACACAATGTAGGATTTCATAATATAACTGGTAAAATTATACTGTTATCCTTTATGTACAAATTCATTGAATTTAAAGATAAATAAATCTAATAGAAACCATAACCTCCAATTTGCCTATATAGGTAATTTCATATTCTAAATGTAGTACATATAGTCATTCATTAAAGCTTAACAATTGTGTGTGTGTGTGTGTGTGTGTGTGTGTGTGTGTGTGTGTGTGTGTGTGTGTGTGTGTGTGTGTGTGTGTTTGTATTCACAGACCCTTTTTGTATAATGTAATCCACATACCAAAAAATCTGAATTGGTTTACACAGTTGAACACCCAAAATTCTATTCATATTTATTTTCCAAATAACCAAATGTAAATATACCAAATTGGTTAGACTACAATTTATTCAAGCCAAATCAAAATATTCCATCAAGGATAATATTTTAAGACTAAACAATGATATTTAACTTAAAAGAGAGTTTAGGATAGATCTCTTAAAAGTCTAATTAACCATGGCCAATTCTACGGTTCCACCCAACCCCCTCAGGTTACCCTAGGTTGGATGTAGGGTTTTGTGGAAGCTATTACCTTCTTGCTTCATTCAAACTATTACCTTCTTCTCTTTCTTTATACTCTCATATGTATGTAGTGTGTCATCCCCTTTACAACCCCTACCATATTCTTTTTATACTTTTTTGTTCTCTTCCTCTCCACCATTAATGGCCACTTCAATTGACTAAATAAATGAATGAAAAAATATCTCAACCTATTTCACAATCCATCACCATGTAATACATAGTAACCTCCAAGATTTTTTCTAAATGATGCTTAACTAAAATTCAATGAGAGGTTAGTAACCTTAATCACTTGAAAATTCTTTTTCACTGATTACAATAATCATTTTATAATCCCAAATATAATTTCATGTCATTGACTTCTCATTATTCCCTTATCAACTTCACAAACCAACCAACAACCAAATAGACAACAATCATAATATTCATTCTATACCATGAAATGAATATCCACTTTGTTGATAATATCTTTCCATGAAAATTTAACCACTCATCTAACATATTAACTATATAGTATTTCAATACTAATATGCATTCAAAGACTATAGTTTATGTTACCATGTCATCACAAACAAATACTTTTCAAATGCAATGATTCCCTAAATCATTTAACAAATATATCCAATGTCTAATGCACATTGAATATGTAAACTCTGGTCATACATTTAATCAAATACCATGAATTTTAAACCAATACCATTTATATCTTTCAACATTAGAATATACACATATATATGTATTGTAATAATAATCTTTAATTGTTATTATCTAAATCTTAAAGTTAAAATAACAATAATTGAATATGTCATAACATCATATTGTAATACTATACAACCATACCCAATGAGGTAGTAAGGTAAGTAAAACATAACAAATTCAACCAAATAATTACATCACATAAGATAAACTACTTACAATCACTAAATTAGTGAAATCTCTCAAATAAATTAACATGATCATTAATAGCAACTAGATTAGTAAAAACATAAAAGATCGCAACAATAATTTATACATATAAACAAAACATAATACAAATATTTATAAAAAAATTAATCACACAATCATGAAATACAAATGTAATGTGTGCAAGGGTTTCCAGATTCATTCTCTATCATCTCCCAATGTCTTCATCTAAACCACCCTCTCAAATGATGCTCTTCCTCTGTCACACTCTGAGAGAAGAATCTATCCTATATCCAACTCACAACAATTAAGGTAGTTATCTTGAAACATTATTATATCTAGAAAATAATGATATATAAACATGATCATAATGTGCAAAATATAAATGTATTGCTAACTCATAACAAGCTAATCATGTAAATTAAGCAACACAAATTATCCCATAATTACCATGTCATTAAGATTAATCAAATATTATTAAATCAACTAATCATCCATAATAATCCATAGATCAAATAGGTTATTTATCTTAAAGATAATTTGGGATGTGATATCCTTCCCCCCTATATCTGGTCATCATCCTGATGACATTTATTCAAACACAAGTTATGAATTTAAAACATTGTTTAATAGAATAGAATAGAATATGCAATAGTAAATTAAGCAAACAAATGTGGAAACATCCTATAAAACTCATCATAGTCCTCTCAAATGGCACCATCCTTAGAATATTGGTCCCATTTAATATTGAATTCTGATACTTATCTATTATACAAATGTATTTTGTAAGTGTTAATTACTTTGATTAGTTATACCATGACCAGCCTGGGGTCCAAAACTTGCAAAGCATTCTAATCCAAAACATGTGAAGGATCAACAACATACTTTTTAAGATCATACACATGGAAGACATTATGAAAAAGATCTAGATCTAGAAAAAATGCAAGCCTATATGCTATATTATTGACCACTTCCAAAACTTTGAAGGGTCCCACATATCTGAGTGAAATTTTTTCTAACGTCTCAAATTTCATTGATCTTTTCAAAGGCTTAACCCATATAAACACTTTATCACTAATTGAAAAATTATTAATTGTTCACTTTAGATTAGTATAACTTTTCTATCTATTAGTTTCCTTGGCCAACCTCTATTTGATTATCTTGACTTGATCTTCCATTTTTAAAAATATCCCAGGTCTAAAGACTACCATGTCTTCTAACTTGTCACAACTTATTAGTTTTCTACACCTCCTTCTATATAATGTCTCAAATAGAACCATCTTCAATGTTGATTGGTATGAATTGTTGTAAGTAAAATCAACTAATGGAAGTTATTCCTCCCACTTATATGACTAATCTATGCAATACATATGAAGGAGATATTTTATAACCTGGTTAACTCACTCTATTTGTTTATCAGTTTATGGGTGATAAGTAGTGATGAAGTTCAACTGCATACCCAAATTTGAATTTAGAGTCAACCAAAACCTAGAATTCATCCTCACATCTTGATCTAAAATGATCTTCTCTGAAAAACCATGTAATTGATACACTTCCTTCATGAATCTCTTCACAATCATAGGTGCATCATCTATCAAGTTGCCTGGTATGAAGTGGGATAGCTTAGTTAGTTTATCAGCTAAAACCAAGATCATTTCATGTATGTTCCATGATAATGGTAATCCTTGGATGAAGTTCATACTTACCACCTACCACTTTCATTTTGGTATGTCATGTACATATAGAAATCTAGCTAGATACATATGTTTAGTGTTCACATTTTATCATTTTAGATAATGAGATATAAAATCCACTACATCTATCTTGATTCCTTTTTATAAATATAGTGGTATAAGATTATCCATGAGCCTGGTTACTCATGGATGTCCTAAATATGGGGTATTGTATAATTTCCTTAGCACTATGCTCCTCAGATTCTCTCTATCAGGCACATACATCCTATCATTGTAATGTAAAATACCATCACTCTCCATCTTGAATCCCTTATACCTAGGATTATGAGAATTTTGAGTTAATTCTTTACTAACTTAATCATGTAATTAATCTTTTGGATACATTTTGATCACTTGATCTCTAAAAGTACTCTTGATAGTAGACATGGATACTATGTACCTCTTACAACTTAGATCATTATCTACTCTATTCCCCTTTCCTTTGGTATAATTAATGTCAAAATCATAATTAGAGAATAAATATAAGTATCATCTCTTATGAGCATTCACATTGGGTTGGGTGAAGATGTACTTGAGTCCCAAGTTATTAGTCTTGAGATCAAATGGTTTTGCCAATAGATAATGCCTTAAAACTTGTAAAGAATGAATAATTGTCTTAAGTTATAGGTCATGAGGTTAATAATTCACCTCATATGGATTTATATTCCTAGACTCATAGGTTACCACTGAGCCATCTTGCATAATAAGTCTTCCAATTCCATCCCTAGATATATCAGTGATTAATGAGAATTGACCATTAAGATTGGGAACTCTTAGAACTGGTGTTAAAGTAATCCTCCTTTTGATTTCCTAAAAGGATACCTCACACTTATCTAAATAGATTAAATTTTAATTCTTTTTATAAAGAGGGGTAATTAGATTAACTATCTTAGAAAAATTCAGAATGAATTTCTTGTAATAACTCGCTAATCCCATGAAACTCCTTATATCATACACATTATTTGGTGTCAACAACTCTATAATGACTCTTATCTTTGTTAAATCTACTGAAATGCCATCCATAGAGATAATATGTCCCAAATATTGCACTTTCCTTTGGAAAAATACACATATGACTTGTGCTTTTGCAAACATTACAAAACCAATTTCAGTTGTTGTAAGTGTTATTCCTCATCCTTGGAATAAATAAGAATGTCATCTAGAAATACCAAAAAAAAATGATCTAGGTAATATCTAAACACATTTTTCATAAGATTCATAAATTTTATTGGATAATTTATTAATCCAAATGGTAACACCATGAACTTGTAGTGCCCATATTTAGTCTTAAACATTATTTTCATAATATCCTCTTCATGAATCCTCAACTGGTGATACCGTGCTCTAAGATCAATCTTCAAAAATATTGTTTCACCTCATATTTGATCAAATATATCATCAATTCATAGCAACAAATATTTTTTCTTGATCTTTTATTTATTCAACATTCTATAGTCTATACACAAGTGAAGAGTGTCATCCTTCTTCTTGATGAAGACAACTAGTGCACCCCATGGTGACACACTCAGTTGAATCAGCCCTTTTGACAATAATTCCTAAAGTTGTGCCTTTAACTCAACAAATTTAATGGTTTTCATTTTGTATGGTGACTTGAATTGCATTTTTGATCCAAGTATGATATCAATCGATAAATCAAAATCATGCTTAGGTGGCAATCCTAGTAATTCTTCTATAAACATGTCATGGAAGTTTCTCAAAAATAATAATCTTTGATATATAGGTCCTTAGATTCTTCCATATCATTTATATTAATTATAAATTACTAACATACCTTCTTTTGAGCTTTCTTGAGTTGAATTTGATAAATATGTCTGAGCTTTAACTCCCTTTTTTCACCCTAAAGTTGTGCTTGATTTTTGAAATCACCTTGGCACTCAACCTTATTTATAAAATATTCAACCTTATATTTATGCTTCATATGCCAATTGAATCCTAGGATCTCATCATATTATCCCAATGGTGCTAAAAAATATCTACTACTATAGTGAACTCTGGCAACTTAATCTCTGCTTCAACTAGACACTTGTCAACCTTCACATTTGACTCATTTCCATATTGTACCAACCATGCATTTGTCATAACCCTAGATTTTGTAGACAATTTACTAAGTATTATAGGAGCAATGAAACATTACTTATCTCTTGTATCAATCAAAATATAAAGTGGATGATGGAAAAAAATACATAACACTTCTATGGGTGAAGCTTGATACTCATCCTATCAATTGTCAATAATCATATGCATCCACTCTTAAAATACACCTTGATGATAAGATGAATCCTTGTTCTTATATTTGTCTTGAGGATATTCTTAAGAAAAATGGTCACCTCCACAAATGAAGCAACCTCAAACTAGTCTTTTCCTCTCATTTTATTTGCTTCCTTTGAGACCACCCTTGAAACTATAACAAGGTTTCCTATTCCTTGAACCACTATTAAACATTGAATTCTAATTCTTGAACTGACCCTTGGAATCTCTACTTTTATGATTCTATTTCTTATTCTTGAAAGTTATTTTAGAACTTCCAATTTTTTTTTGAACTTATCTTTTACTTAGGCAAGAGATTTTAGTTTATGTTCCTTCTTGACTACCTTCTCAAACACTTGATTCTTATTAGATGGACTATGCACATCTACTTCACAGCCAATTTTGGGTTTTAATCCCATTATAAATTTCTTGATTCTTAACCTCTCATCTACCTGATACTAAGGTACATACTTAAGAATCTTGGTGAATTGATCCTAGTATTCATTCACCAATAAATACCATTTCTCAAGATTATGAAAATATGTAAGCTTTTGATTAAAGTATAGTTTTAAAATCCATCATGACCTAAACAATGTCACAAACTATTCACAAGTGGTGGTGGTTGAGTTGAGGTTCATCTTGACCTTCTCATTTGTCTGCTAAGTTATTGATTCACCAATAATCTACTTTCATGACTTCAAAATAATTCTAAATATTGAAATACTTCTCCATTTCTATTAGCCACATTTCAACTCCATCCCCAAAAATAATTCCATCAAACTTGGGTGGAATCACCTTTTTCATTATGTGTGCCATCTCTATAGCTACTCAAACTCTCATATTTTATGGAACCTCATCATGCCTTTGCTCTTGAATATGTTCCTATTCTACAGGATGCCCTCAAGTTCCCCATGAGCATTTTCTTCTTAATTTCATGAACTTCCTATTCTAGGGCCATGATTCATTCCCTAGTCTCTTGCATGATCACAAAGAATTGGTCCAATAGGTAGCTGGCTTAGTGGTAAACTAATTTTGATCAACAAGGGGTTCTATATTCAAAGTAAATTCACCTCCTAGTCTAATGCATACCATTATTCTTCATATTTATAAAGAGAATAAGTTTGTGTTAGTAGACACATTAAGTACTATAGTTTGATCCTTAGCTCCGATACCACAATGTAACAACCCCACTAGGTTATAACAGAACATAACATAATTTTTTAAAAATTAAATCTGTAATTCATCAAATAGATTTCATCACGAGAAACCTAACTAGTGATATTTAACTAATTGTATTAATTTAGTTATCCAAAAGGTTTATAGCTAATACACTTAGCTAAGGATCACTATGAATAGATATGAAAATCATCTATAATACTAAAAAAAATACTAAATATAATCATAAATGATACAGTACAAATTTAGCCATGACTAATACAATATTATAACTACTTCTATATAAGTATAATGTATAAATGTTACAGTTCTCAACCATACATATTAATATCTCAATGATAAAACATGATACATATCTCCTCTAAGTAGAGTCTCCATGACTCAAGAGTCACCATGACTCATGTATCAATCTATAATATCAAGTGTAGTCCCTAGTATAGTAATCCAACTGGGATGGAGATCATTATCCAAGCACTTTTCCACACCAGTCATAGACCATAGATCCCTTGCACTATCTCCTAAACAAGGGTATGGCCCTCCTTTCAAGGATGGGTAGATAATGACAGTGTAGGAATCCAGAGCAATAAACCATAAATTATGTGTTAAATATATCTAATACATAACTTGTACCATAAATAAATCCATTATGATATGATATAACACAAATATGAAAATAATATCAGCATATGAAATGATAATGTTTAATCAAAAGATTATTTTGACCAAAGTTTTTCAATAATAAATGATCTCTAGGATTAGTCAATTTCATATGCATCACTCAATCAGACTATGCCTCATATTGCATTAATGGTGATAATTAAGCCAATGAAATCTATCCACTACTTATTTAGGGTCATGAATGCAAGATTTGGTAAAATAAATAATAATATTAAAATGAAATAAGATTCATTCATAATATTTCACTTTAGCTAATAAAAATTATGCTAAGTACAGAAATATCACATACATTCATTTAATATGTCAAATGAAGTGAAATGAATCCACATATATAGTTTATTACAAATAATAAACAAAATCTAAAAATAGTCCTCAATATAACATACGATCTAGGTAATGATTATCTAGACTGCCAGTTGCTTAAACCACTAACCAACTTATAATATTATTTCTCCACGAAATAACATTATAACATAGGTTTTAATAAATTATCCATATTCTACATATAACAAATGTCAATCTAAAACATCATAAACGGATTATATTTAAACTCTTAAATACAATATTTTAATACTTTTATACCAACCAAATATAAACAAGGTCCATTTATACACTGTTATGATAATAAAACTTATATACAAACACAATTATTATGAATGATATATTCCTTCCCTA